>CAJQZJ010032020.1:4117900-4134103 GCA_907164525.1 Lophiomys imhausi
TCTCTCTCTCTCTCTCTCTCTCTCTCTCTCTCTCTCTCTCTCTCTCTTGTTGGCAGTGCGGCAAGAAGGGAAAACTGATTCCTCAAGAGTTGGCTAAGTTCCTTCCATGTCCTGTGGTGTTGAACAGCTGACGTGTGGCTGTGAGTACTGGAATCTCAGATGCTGGCCTGCCTGTCATTCAGAGTTCTAGTGAACCCTGAACCACACACCACACTGCTGTGGAGGTATCCTGCCCTTTAGACTGCTTTCTGCTCTGGGCAGCACCTCCCAAGGCCACTGACAGGCATCTGTTCAAAGAGGAGGCAGGCCTCCTGCTCTGAGGAGCCTTCTTCCATGGCCTTATCTGTCCGCCCTAGTCCCCCACATGTCAACTGATTCATTCTGGCTTATAAAGCCATGAGGAGTGGGCTCCAGAAATTGAACAGCTTGTCCCTAGAAAGTAAGTAGTGAGTGCCCCCTCACCAGGGTACACCCAACAGGCAGTACACTGGAGAAGAGCCGTGCATTTAAGCAGGTGACTTTTGAAAAGGAAGGCAGAGTGTGGGTTTTGTTTCCTCCCAGCATGTGCCTTGGGCAAGCCTCCTGCCCTCACCATGTCTCAGCCTCTTATGGGCCTCCCAGGGTGGCAAGGGAGACCTGAGACTATGTGGGTGGTGCAGACACAGCTGGCCAGTCATCAGGAGATACCCAAGAGGTTCCCCGCCTGCTCCAGACATCCCCCTTGAACCCCAACTTCCTGGCCCAAGCTCCTCTGTTCACCAACAGTAGACAGGGGGCATATCTACTCAGGTCCTCACAGCCCAGAGGACTTTCTTTCAGATCAGATCTTGCCCTTTGAGCAGCCTGCCTCACAGTGGGCTCCTCAGTTTGGAGCCCACAGGCTAGCATCCCCAAGGACCAAAAAAGACAGCAAGAGCAGGCAGGTCTATCTGTCACCATCTTTATTTCCGGTTTCTAGTTTGACAGTCAATGAAAAAACTTGTTCAATGACAAACCTACCACCCTCCCCCCATTCCCCATACACTACCTTGAGTGTAACAGGCCACTCTTCCATATATTATTAACTCTTTGCTAACCTATTTAATACTTTAAATATAAGGACAAAACAATAAGTTAGTTCATGGCTGAGGGCTGCTTGCTGCCGGCTGGCAGACAGGAGTGCTGTTCTGGCCTTTTCTCCTGTCCCCTGCCTGGGCTGAGACTTGTAGGCTCCAGTGAGGTAGCAGAGTTGTGTATACAGTAATTATTGCCAGGGACCCTCAGAGCCCACTGCTTCAGTGCTGGAGCCCTAGGTCCCAGGCAGCAAACCATCCCCCCCCCCGCCCCGATACTGACAGACTCATTTAAATAACATATAACCATAATAAATAAGATCAAGAAGAAATGTGCCCAAGCTGCTCTCTGCCTCAGTTGCCCTGTGTGAAGCAGGACACAGGCTGGACTCACTGTCATGCTCCAGTTTGCTGTAGGGATGGGATGATAGGGGAGGTTGCCAGACTGAGCCTCCTGGCAGTAGGCAGGCAGTGCGGGCTGAGGTCAAAGCCGAGGCAATTGCATCCCTCCCCAACCCTCCCCAAGAAATGTCTGATGTGAGAAAGAAAAATAGGTCCACAGTCGAGATGGCCAGGGCCTCTCTCAGTATTTTTCTCTCCTCAGGGGAAGCCGTGGCGATAAAGTTGCCTTGAGTAGCTGAGCAGTGTTGTTATAAACCGGACCACTTCAATTTTGGTATTTGGGCTGCTGGAAACCTGTGGAACAACAGAGAGGCCCATCCATTATAGGGACGCCAACATCAAGGACAGCCAGCACCCACCAGGGGCTTTCCAGGGACTGTCCCATACAATGCTCCCAAAAGTCCCTGCCAGGTGAGTTCTGGTTTTGCCTTTACAAATGTGGAAACTGAGGCACAGGTAAAAGCTGGGAGCCCTTGAGCCCAAGAACTGTAACTCCCTAAGTCGAGGTCCCTACTGCTCCTGAGCGGACATACACATGGGATGTTCAGCCAGGTTAGCAGTGGATGCTGGGGTGGAGCAGGCCTTACCACAGCAGAGGCCTTGCGGTTACAGAGTCCATGCAATATCCTCTGGGTCTTGTGGATGGCGTTGCAACTGGAGACGTTGGTCAGGGAATCCAGGGCTGCACAGAACTGTGGGAGAAGAGGGCAGGTGTCAGGCCTGGCTCAGGTCACAGAGAGACAGTTGGACTGGCCAGATGGGTACGGGTGGCAGGAAGAGCCCAAATTATAAGCAGTGCTTCTAGAACAGTGTTTCTCAACCTGTGGCTCTCAACCCCTTTGGGGGTCACGTATCAGACATCCTGCCTATAATATTTACATCATGATTCATAACAGTAGCAAAATTACAGGTATGAAGTAGCAATGAAATTATTTTATGGTTGGGGGTCACCACAACATGAGGAACTGCATTAAGGGGTCATAGCATGAGGAAGGTTGAGAACCGCTGTTGTAGAGTTTGCTTTCTCAGTTGCTTTCTGTGAGGCAGGATCACATTTTGTAGCCTAGGCCAGCCTGGAACTTACTATGTAGTCCAGACTGACCTCAAACTCACAGTAATCCTCCCGCCTCAGCCTCTCAAGCCCTGATAGTTGAGGCATGCCTAGCTCTGAAAGTTGCTTGGTTGGTCTTAGCTGCTTGAGTAGGGCTTGGGGAAGAGAAGCCTCAGAGCGGTCATCACATCCCTGCAGCCCAGGCTACTTACCCCGCCAGATGACATGTCCACGCTCCACACCATGCTGCCATTGCACAAGGGAGTCTGAGGAGGCAAAGAGACCATGAACAGAAGGAGTCACAGGCCAGGCCTAGAAGCATCCCTAGTGTAACATAGAGTCGGGCTTGACAACACCTCAACACCCTAAGCTCCCGTGTCTAGTCTGCAGGAGATGGGGGAGGAATTAGAGACCTAGATCTGAGAGAGGGAAATTGAGTGGCTACTGACAGAGGGATTGCCTTACTGGAAGCTTACCACAGTCTGGGCAGGAGGAAGGGGCCGGAGTGGGGTTTGGTAAAGGAGGGTTAGGAGAGGCTGCTGTTGGCCTGGTCAAGTCAGATGTGGAGCAATGGGAGCCTGTTCCCTGAATGGGACACTATGTTAGGAAAACACACAAGGCCTCAGGTGATTCTTGCAAGGCTTGTGTCTGGACTCGACATTAACCTCTCCGAACCTTACAAAACGAAGCCACTGTGCCTGCCTCTGGAGGTGGCAGTAAGGACGACACAGCCAGGGCCAGGCTTAGCAGTAACCAATGGTCAGACACTGTGAGCTGATAAGCCAGTGGAGAGAGGAGTTGATGCTATAGGGTCCTCCTGTTCAACTGCCTGAAATCACAACTGGGACATGGCAGAGGAAATCCACTTGGCAGATGCCAAATGGTTCCAGGAAGCTGCTTCCTGTTTTCCTCTGTGGAAGGGTGCTGAGCTGGTAGAAGTGGGACCAGGCCTCTGGTGACTCTGCCAACCCCTGCAAGGTCCTTTTCTTAGCCATGGCCACACCATTTTGAGAAAGTTCTCCATTTTGGTTAAACAGTGACCGTTTCTGGAAACTACAGTAATCAGTATTCCAGAAATAAAGTAGCTTGTTTTCCTAGATTACTGTCACTCTCAGGACCACACCCCCTCCTGCAGACCCCTGGTAATGACCGGCCAGCCATGGAGCTTTAAGGAGAACCTGGTGCTCTTGCTCACAGTCTTTGCCTAACCCTACCAGGCTTTGCACCCACATCCCAATCCTTCCCTGTCCCCACCTGTCCCCATAACTATCCCCGGTCTAAGAGCTGTCTGGTTTCCCCATCTAGAGACCTCTCTTCCATAGGTTTTCTTTGATTAAACCTGTCCTATTGTAAAGGTCTTTCCTTTGGGAGGCCCTTCACTGTCCACACTGTTGCACCCCCAAACTACCTTCTCTTCTTCCTCACTTTTAAGCCTGGGGACTGGGGGCTTCTTCAATCACACAGGCCCAGACCCAGCCTGCTCATGACTTCTTCTGGGGAGGCGGTATGGGTTACTCACCCTCTGGTCTTGCGTGATGTTGCTCAGCTCCTCGATAAGCTCCCTAAGGGCTGTAGGGGGAGACATGGATCGTCGCACAGGGCCTGGGGCAGCGAGACCACCAAGGCAAGCGAGAGCCAGAACTGCAGTCACCCAGAGTGCCATGAAGCCCAGAGCCAACAAGAGAACCAAGGAGAAGAACTGAGGGCTGGCCTAAGCTGGTGGCTTGTGGCCTTAGCCTGTTGCAGCAGCTTTTATAAGCCCAACTGGTGACGTCTCACCCCTGGTCGCTGCTTTGTTGGGCATTATCTGAAAACCACATCTTTACTCATCTTGATTTTTTTTTTTTTGCTTTTTTGGAAAATCCAATGCCGTCTAAAGGAAAGAGTCTGATTTAGTGGATTTATTGAGAAGGGTCTGGGACAGAATTTCCAAGTTCTGGGTGGCTAATTTCCAGGGTGGGCTCAGCAAAGCCAGCTTCTGCCCCAGGAATACCACCCACTGACTGCCTCCAAGCTCCTGGGCGGCCAGCCCAATACTGACCCCTCTGGGTCACGAAATACTACTAGCTGTGAGAATTGGGGAAGTTTTCTTCGTAATTTCAATGAACGTATCTCATAAACTATCAAAGCCATGCATGGCTTAGATACAAGATTCACACACGACAAAGGAATAAGGAGACTTCACTTCCATTCAGCGACTGCTCCTCAGCTTCACAAGTGGAAGGGACTATACTGCAATTGGAAGCTCACACCAAAGGTCCCCTGAAATGCAGCCAGCTCAGGTTTTCCCCTGACTGTTCATATGTAAAGTGTTTTGTTGCTAGTTCTGCCAATGGGCAGCCTGGACACGGGGCCCATCAGTGCCTTCTCTTGGCCATTCTGCGGGGACACTGTATCTGGAATGGGGAGGCAGCAGGCTGCTCAAACTCCAGCCCAGGTCAAAGAGCACGGTTGCTGCTGATACTGCCAAGACTGTGGCCACCACACTTGCCTCCCGGTCTCCTCAGAAGCTGCGCTGGCCTTCCAAAGCCCTCAAATTGCCCAGATAGTTCAGAATGATTGAAGGGCAGCCCTCTGCTGCTCTGCTGCAGGGACACTGTCACATGGCCTTTTCCCTCCTACTGAACTACCCAGCCCCGGCAGAGGCCGCACCATTTGCCTATTGGGTAGTGATCACCCAATTCCTCCCCTAGGCCAGCAGCGGCCCCCTCCATGCCCCTCTTTCTTTCTCAGACTCTCCCCCACCCAATTCTTCACCTCAGCCAGACAACATCTTCCCACAAATGGACTCTGTTGCCCTCACTCTTGGAGGATCTTGCCTTGCCCAGCTCTCTTCTCACTGGGAAGAACACTGGCAGTCCACAGTGGGGGCTTCCCTGCCCATCTACACACCTGGGAATTGGAAACCTGCCTCTGTCCCTTGTGCCCCCATAGAATTTGAAGTGCCTTGACTAGCAAAGTGACCCCTGCGGGGGCTGGGGCTCAGTTTCTCAATCTGGAGGACAGGGCGGCGGAAGGCAGATCCTTGGGAGGTCTCCTCGGGTGGGGGAAGGAGCGGGGAAACACCTTGGTCGGTGCGTGGGTGAGTTAGTATGCCCCTGCCTCAAGACAAGCAGGCGTGCGGGGAGCGGCGGGTAGGCGCCCTCAGCGCGTGGGAGAAGGCGCGCTGGAGCTGCGATGGCCTGCAGAGATAGGGGCGCGGCCTTATGTAACGGGAGATGGGGTCGATAAGGGGACGCCCGCGCCACCTCCCCCGTGGTCTCCAGGAAGACGCGGCCAGAGCTGCCCCGCTGGGAAGCAGCCACCACCCCGCGTGCGGAAGCAGGACGGCCCAGGCTGGACCAGTGTCCCCACTTCCCTTGCGCACCCTAGAACATCCGCGCGCGCCTGCATCATGCCAGGAGGGGAGCCACCGCTCCCAGGGTCACAGTAGTGAGAGAGCTGAGAACTTTTGTTTTGTTTTTCGAGGTAGAATTTCCCTGTGTATCCCTGCGTGTCCTGAACTCGCTCTGTAGATCTTACTGGCTTCAAACTCACAGATCCACCTGCCTCTATCTCCCAAGTGCTGGAATTAAAGGCGTGTGCCACCACCAACGGGTGGCGTGGCGGCTTCTTCTCCTCCTTCTCCTTTTTGTCATTGTCTTTTTTCTTTTTGATTTTTGTTTTTTGAGACAAGGTCTATCTTTGCAGCGCTGGCTGGCATGGAGTTTCAGCAAGTGTGTCCAACTTACAGCTATGAAAGCAGCCAAGCACTCAACCTTAAACTTATTGAAATGTGAAGATTTGAAAACAAGACAAACTGCCGGGTTTCGTGGCGCACACCTTTAATCCCAGCACTGGGGAGGCAGAGGCAGGTGGATCTCTGTGAGTTCCAGGCCAGCCTGGTCTACAGAGTGAGTTCTAGGACAGTCAGGGCTACACAGAGAAACCCTGTCTCCAGAAAACAAAATAAAACCAAAAAACGAGACAAACTCTGGGTGTGTGTGTGTATGTGTACCTTCATTGCTGTTCTTGAGTCTGAACTTTGTAGATGACAATGTCAAAAGGTTGGATATGTTTTAGACCAACATGGCCTTGAAGTTGTGGCAAACCTCCTGCCTCTGCCTCTGGAGTGCTGGGATAAGTACCAGTATTGTGTTTTGTACCCAGCAGGCTCTAATCATCATGAGAAACCAATGTACACAAACTACCAGAGGGTGTGGCCTGAGCTCAGGACACTCATGGCCCATGGCCTGCAGCTGGGCGGTTTGCAGGTTTCCAGAAGTAACTTGGTGGAGAAATGTTCCTGCCTGCCCCTCTGCTCACCTTGGGTCCAGCTAGAATTTCAGGACAGCTCCCTCTGTCTTCCTGGATCACCCCAGGTTCTGCGTCTTTTTTTTTGCAAAGAAAAGGTGACAAATTAGGAGGAGTGCCAACTGCGTGAGTTGTCTTATTACAACTGTTCATTCGATTTTCAGGAAAGTTATATTCGCCAGAAATTTGAGAAAAGAAAAAGAACAGTGTGGCTCTCAGTTCTCAGCAGGATTTCCCTCACTTATCCCGAGTGAGTCCTTGCGCTTAGCTTTTAAGGGTGTCTGCACAACACAAGATCCAGGAAGAGACTCCGTTTTCCTCAGAGCAAAAGGCAGGCAGCTGAAGGCTCACCCCTAAACCGAGGCTTCCACTCAGCACACCTATGCATTGGACAGTCTGGCTCTCTGTGCCGTGCTAGCAGAACTGGGCTTCAGGACACAAAAACAGCCACCTTGGCTGTGGTAAATACTTGTCTTCTGTTGGCATCTCTTAAATTATAGCAGTGTAGGATACAAATCTCAGATCCTACAAGGTTTGCTGTTGTTGGTACTTTGTGGTTTTAGAGTCAGGGTCTCCCTGTGTGGACCAGGCTGGCTTCAGACTCAGTGCTATCCCTGTGCCCGAGTGCTGGGTTTCCAGGTGTGGGGCACCTGGAAGTTTTCTCTTTTTTTCCCACTGAATTTACCCCTAAATTCTCTTCCCCAGAAGTCTCTGGTGGCCCTGGTAGGGACCACTCTCTACCCTTCTAGGTCTCTTGTGCACAGGGAGTTTCCTGTGTCCCCCACCCTCCACCCTGTGCTCTCCTAGTCCTGGCTCCCAGTTTTTCCTCTTTCTTGATGAGACACCCGTGGGAACTTTCTTTTAGGTTTTTAAATTTTTTATAGTTAATTTTAGCTGGTATACAAAACCATAAAAGTTGTACATATTAGTGGAGGAGCCATGTAATGTCCAGTACATATGAACACTGTGGGATGCTTGGTTCAGGCTAAGGATTCATCTTCTGATGGCTGTCTTTTGATGTTGGTCTGTGTATGTTGTGTGTGTGTGTGTGTTAGTGAATGCATGTGTGTGCACTTGTCTCCGTATGTGTTATATATGTAGTGTACACGTGTGTGCACTTGTCTCTTGGTGTGTAGTGCACATGCACAAGCTAGTAGCTATCTACTCCTATTGCTCTCCATTTTTTTTTTTTTTGAGACAGGGTCTCTCACTAGAAGTGGAGCTCGCTGATCAGCTAGTCTGGTTGGCCAGTCAGCCCTGGGCTGCAGGTGTGCTCCACCACGCACAGCCTTTACACATGGGTGTGGAGGATCAGAACTCAGGTCCTCACACTTGCATAGCGAGCATTTTACCCACATGGAGCCACCTCCCAGCTCCTTCTGAGAGCTAATTAAAGGTGTGTAAAAGGTAAAGTTTTTGAGAACTTATGTATCTAAATATCTTTATATTAACCCCAAATAAGTGCACACTTTAGCTAGGTATAAAATTTTAAAAGGAAAAAATTCTTTCAGAATTTTAAAGGTCAGTCTTTCTGAGGTTCCAGAGTCCAAGTCCTTTTGAATTTATGCCCTCCCTCAGCCTTTCTCTGGAAGGTGGATGTCCTTGGTCCTCATGCTCTAATTTCCAGTGATGTGCTTTGGAGTGGCCAATTTTACCTGGTGGGATAGACATGTGCAAGACCCCCAACCAGGGAAAGCAAGCTGCTAAGGTCTGCTAAACTAACCAACCACCCTTTCTGTCTCTCTCTCTCTTTTCTTCTTTCTTTTGTTCTTCACATGGCACACAAATTAGAACAATTATATATGCATATAAACACATACACATGCACTCATAGAAAACTGGGATGGTAGAGACAACAGACGACCTCTCTCCCCACTTCCTTTTCTAGTTGGTGCTGCTGTGGGGTTGGTTGGTTTGTGTTATACTTCTTGGAGTCTTTTGTTATCATTTCTCTCCCGGTTTCCACTGGAAAAATTTCTCTCTGCTGGTACATCTCCATAGCTTTACTTTTTTATCCCAAGATTATTTCATTCTTATGTTTTTGGTTGTGAGCCTAGCCTTTAATGGCTGAGCCATCTCTCCAGCCCGATTATTTCATTCTTTAGGGGCAGAGGGGGGGGGGGGGGAGGGGAGAGGGAGAGACACAGACAGACAGCAGTCACCTTAACAGCGGTAAAAGTGGTGTGCTGTGGCTTTGCCTGCATATATCTATGTGCACCATGAATGCCTGGTGCCTAAAGAGGTCAGAAGAGGGCATCAGACCCCATGAAACTGGAATTACAGTTGTGAGGCAGCATGTGGGTGTTGGGAATCAAACCTGGGTCCTCTGGAAGAGCATCCGGTGCTGTTAACCACTGAGTCATCTCCCCAGCCCTATGTCATGGCTTTGATTTGCACTTCCCTAGTATTTAAAGATGTTGAAAATCACTTGTGGGTTTATTAGCCTATTTACTTATTTAGAGCAAAATGGTTAAGAACTTAGAGTGGGGCATGGTGGCGCACGCCTTTAATCCCAGCACTAGGGAGGCAGAGGCAGGCTGATCTCTGAGTTAGAGGCTAGCCTGGTCTACAAAGTCCTGATAAACTCTGTCTCAAAAAAAACTAAAAAAACCAAACCAAACAAAACAAAAACAAAAAAACCTTAGGAGTATGTTCTTCCAGAGGACCCAGGTTCAATACTCAGCACCCACGTGGAGGATTACAATGATCTGTAACATCAGTTCCAGTAGATCCAGTGTCCTCTCCTGACATCCATGGGCACTGCATGCACACAGTGTACAGACACTCTGAAGGCAAACACTTACACAAAAAGTAAAAATTCATTCAAAACTTTGCTGCACTGTAAGAGTCCTCTCGGCGTTTGGGCTACTGTGCTGTCATGCAGATGACCTGCTGATGTCTCTCTCTGTGCTGCACATTCTCTCTCTGCTCTGTTGCCCCGCTGCTTTCATGCAGGGTTGTGTTCCAGTGCCTCTGCCGTTATTTTTTGTTTGGTTGGTTTTTTTGTTTTGTTTTGTTTTTGTTTTTGTTTTTGTTTTTGTTTTGAGACAGGGTTTCTCTGTGTAACAGCTCTGGCTGTCCAGGACTCACTTTGTAGACCAGGCTGGCCTTGAACTCACACAGATCTGCCTACCTCTGCCTCCCGAGTGCTGGGATTAAAGGTGTGTGCCACTACTGCCCGGTGTTTTTTTTTTTTTAATTTGTTTTGTTTTTTGCTTTAGATACTTGGCTTGCTAGCATGCTTTCATAACACATTGCACTGGAGAAGAAAGGGCAATGGAATGAGATAAAATAGCAGAAACAGAGTAACTGGGGAAGGAAGGGGACCCTCTAGAGGTGACATGGAGCATAGGGGAGGTGGAATGCCACCCACATACGTATGCAAATGTCCTGATGACACCTGCTACTCTGTTTGCCAACCTAAAACATTAACAAAAAGAGTGATTGCTTTTTGTTTCCTGGCTGCTATCAGTGTAATATTGACCTTTCAGAATGAACTTGACTGTATTCCTTTCTCTTTTTCTGTTTTTTTTAGAAGAGTTTGAAAAAAAAATGGTGTTACTCTGCACGTCAGACAGACATCACTAGTGAAGACACTAGCCCAGGGACTTTCTTTGTGGGAAGTTTCTACCTTCCTTCCTTCCTTCTTTTCTTTCTTTAGAGACAGGGTCCATGTACCCCAGGTTGCCCTGGAACTTACTATGCAGCCAAGACTGACTGGTGCTGATGTTGGAACCCAGGGCCCTATACATGCCAGGTAGGCACTCTGCCAACCGAGCTCCGCCCCAGCCTTTAACTACTAGCCTGCCATCATTACATGTTACAGGCTGTTCTGTCTGCAGTGCCTTTGGCCTTGATGATGCTTTGGCGTACATCACTGAGCACTGACTTACAGTCTTCTAATTTTTTGACTTTGTGATGGTGCAAAAGCTCTGTGAGTGTGCAGATGGAGATGTCCTTTTTACACGCTTTTACACACCTGCTGTGTGTGCATGTGCCCACACAGAGCTCACAGCATGACTTTGTGGAGTTGGCACATCCACCTTTATGTGGGTCTCAGGGATTAAACTCAGGTCGTCACGCTTGTTGACAAGCACCTTTGCCCACTGAGCCATTTCCCTGACCCTAGAAACTACTTCTGATCTTGGATTCTGAACTTCTCCTAGCAGCCATGCTTGAGACGTGTTACAGTGCTAGGCAGTGTCTCTAAGCCCACTCAGCCGAATGTCTACATGTGGATACAACCTTCACTGTGTGCTGACCCGGACAGCCAGTAGGGCAGGGCAATTGTTGCCTCTCTGGTGTCTAATTTCAGTTTACAGTATGCTCACAGGGCTGGAACTGCTGTCAGCTCAGGAGCATTTTGCACATAAACCAGTTTCAGAGCTGAGGCACCCTTACAAGATCACTGGGTGCTGGGTGAGAGAGCAGCAGTGCACAGGGTCTGCGAATGTGAAGGAGGAGCTTATGCAAATGATCCGGGTTGGACCAGAGCACTGGTGGGAGTTAATTCTCTCTTTCCACCACATGGGGCCCAGGAATGGAACTCAGAATATGGGGCTTGGCAGCAAGAATGTTCACCCGTCGAGCCATCTTGGTGGCCCTCTGGATGCCTTGTGAAGTTTGGGTTTTAAACTGAGGGAATGGATATGAACTGTGAATTAAACAGAAGATATTGGGCTCCTTGGAGGAATTGGAAGAATGTGTTGTCATTATTTGGAGTTTCTGGAGAAGTGGTGGGCTGGGTTGTTTTAAGTTTCAGATGTTTGTTAGATAGACAAGTATGTTTGGATATCCAGTTGTCTGCAGGCTGCTGGGTGAATCAGTTTAGAAGAGATCTAGACTGCAGACAACCACAGACGAGGTTGGTTCAGGGTCCAGCCTATAGGGCCCTGGAACAAGAGTTCTGTACCTGCCCACATGTGAAGACCTGCCCTGTGCCTGCTACTGGCCTGCTGAGCCATCTCTCTGGTGTGGTGTTTATAGTTTTTATCTGTGGATGCAGCTCTGGGGAGTCCACACAGCCAGTTCCCCCACTAACAGTACACAAAGAGTGGTGCCTTCGGGCAGTGTATTGATTTTACCACATCTCAGTCTCCTTATGGGACCAAGCTCCCACTGTGGTAGCTGGTTTACCAGTTGGCTGCCTTCTGTGTCTCCCCGAGCTTCCACCCTGGCTGACTGCTTTCATCTGAAGACTAATTCTAAAGCCAGGAGGCTCAATGAAATCACGGGATAAATGAGTGCAGGGAGTACAGTCAGGCTGCAGCCTGCAACAGTCGGTCTACAAAACAAATAGCAAGGAGATCTCATGTTAGTGGGACAGTCGAGCTTACACAGGGCTAGGTGGTCAGGAGGATAGGCAACACAGCTAGGAGTTATGGGAGTGGGCCATGGAATTTAAGGTGTGAAGAGGCATAAAGAAAACAGTGGGAAGGTGGCAGAATCAATGGAATTAAAATTGCTGTGGTTTCAGTGCTCTCTGGAGATGAGACTCAACACTGAGGTTGTTGGTTCCAGCCAGCCTACAGTTCTGGTGCCTTCTCATGGGGTTGGAGAAGCAGGAAGCTGGATGTTCTCCCCACCTGGATACTGAAATCACCCACGATTATAAAGCTAGTTTGGAGTAACAATTAACAGGAAGCTAAAATCTTCAATGATCAGAGGAATGTGCTGTTTTTTGTTTCTTTTGTTAACTTTACACAAATGAGTTACCTGGTACCCGGAGGGCCCTCAGTTGAATTGCCTCCATCTGATTGGACTATGGGGCATTCTCTCTCTCTCTCTCTCTCTCTCTCTCTCTCTCTCTCTCTCTTTGAAGAGTTTCTCTGTGTAGCAGTACGGGCTATCCTGGAACTCGCTTTGTAGACCAGGCTGGCTCTGCCTCCCGAGTGCTGGGATTAAAGGTATGTGCCACCACCCAGCTTGGTGGGTGACTTGATGACTGATATGGGAGAGTCCAGACCACCGTGGCTGGTGCCACCACTGGGCAGGTGGTCGTAGGTAGTATAAGGAAGCAGACTGAGCAAGCCAGTAAGCTGCACTCCTCCATGGTCTGTTTAGTTCTTGTCTTGAGCTCCTATTTCAGTTTCCCTTGATGATGGACAGTGACGTGGAAGGCCAAACCAAAAACCCCTTCCTTCCTCAAGTTGGTTTTGGTCAGTGTTTTAGCACAGCAGTAGAAAAGCAAGCTAAGATAAAAACTGGTACTGATGGTGCAGTATTGCTGTGATAGAGCTGACCATGTTATTTTGGGGAGGACTGTGGGAGCATCTGGAACTTTGGGGCAGAAAAGCCATTGAGTATGCAGAGCTTAGTGGGCTAAGAGCTAGGAAAATAGAGATGTCATGGGGTGCAGGTGACAGAGGCTGGTGAAATCTCAGAGGGAAGCAATGATTCCTGGGGAGGCTGTCTGTGTGATGCTGGGAACTAAGAATCTGTTATTTCAGGTCAGCTGAGGCTGAAGAATTAGCTGGGGTGAAAAAGTGACCAGCATCATGGAAGCATCATTTGAATTGTGGTTCAAAGGGACCAAGGCTGTATCTCACGCTGGCACCAGATTTGGTAATGTGCTAAGAAACTCTCACATGGTATTAGACTTGAAGGCTGAAGGGATAACGGATTGATGTTGAGGCTTGGCACTATGTTGAAAAGTTAGGGTAGCTGGGTGGTGGTGGTGCACACGTTAATCCCAGCACTCGGGAGGCAGAGGCAGGCGGATCTCTGAGTTCAAGGTCAGCCTGGTCTACAAAGCAAGTCTAGGACAGCCAGGGCTGTTAGAAACCCTGTCTCGAAAAACCAAAAAAAAAAAAAAGAGAAGTTAGGGTACCCATAGAGGCCTGTCATTTGTGAAGGTGTAGCCTCAGTTGCAGGTAGAGAGTCTAGCATACTGGAGACGCCAGGACTGGAACTTTTTAAAAAACTGGACTGATATTGTGAGGTCTTAGGAATAAAAAATAAAAAGCTATAGCTTAATAGTGTCAAATTGACAAGGTTTTACTGTTTGGTGTGTGTGTGTGTGTGCACATGTGCATGCATGCATGTGTGTATACATTTCAACACAACCCAGAGTTATCTGGAAAGAGCCTCAGTTGAGGAACTGCCTCCAACAGATTGGACTGTGGGTAAAGTCTGTGAGGCTTTTTTTTTCTTTTTTTTTGGGGGGGGGGGGGGTTCGAGACAAGGTTTCTCTGTGTAACAGCCCTGGCTGTCCTGGACTCACTTTGTAGACCAGGCTGTCCTTGAACTCACAGACATCCACCTGCCTCTGGCTCCTGAGTGCCTGGTGGAGGCATTTTCTTGATTGACTGCTGTTCAAGAACCCAGCTCACTGTGCATGGTGCCATTCCACGTGGGGGCTTGAGCTGTGTAAGAGAACAAACTAAGCAAGCCATGGGCACAAGTTTGCACTCCTCCTTGGCCTCTGCCTCAGTTCCTGCCTTGAGCTTCTGTCCCAGCTTCCCTGGCTCTGTTCCCCAAGTTGATTTTGGTCAGTGTTTTATCAGGCAATAAAAAGGAACTAGGACAGAGGGTGTGACCAGGCCGAAGCTGAGGCTTAGGAATACTGCAGCAAGACCAAACCAATGAAGGCTTCCATGCACAAGTGCTCAGCTGGTACTGCCTACTGATTATCGTGTTTATAAATGTGAAAGCACTTAGCCTCTGGAATAACCCTATGACAGAAGCACTATTTCCTCCTCTCACAGGTAAGTGACAAGAGGCCATAGGGCGACTATCTTCCCAAGGGCCCCTTAGCCAGCAAGCAGTGTCATTGGGATTTAAGCCCAAATAGTTTGCCCTACTATGATGTCTGTTTGTCCCACGTGTAGGGAAGGGCAGCATTTAGTGAAAAATGCCTGAAAGTAGCAACAGGGCACCTGTGCCACTTCAAAGCTCACTGGTATGGGGGTTGAGTGGAAGCCGCTCTCAATGCAGCTGTAAGGGAAGCGATGTTGTGTGGCGACTAGATCTGAAACTGGAGGCGCTTGTCTCATTTCGGAGTTAGCTTGTTTTTTTTTTTTTTGTTTTTTTTTTTTGAGACATGGTTTCTGTGTAGCCCTGGCTGTCCTGGACTCACTCTGTAGACCAGGATGGCCTTGAACTCACAGAGACCCACCTGCCTCTGACTCCCAAGTTCTGGGATTAAAGGCGTGCGCCACCACGCCCGGCTCGTAGTTAGCTTGTCCTTCCTTTTTCTTGAGACAGGGTTTGTCTCTGTAGCACTGGCTGTCCTGGAACTATGTAGACCAGGCTGGTCTTGAGCTCAGAGACCCTGCCTCTGCCTCCTGAGTGCTGGGATTAATGGTGTGGACCACATTGGGCTATTGCCTTTTTCCAGTCACTGCAGACAGAGCTTCTATGCCTTACTGGTAGATGCTACCTGGTTTGTGTGTTCTATTACATGCTGTTATCTTTACAATTCTGACTTCATGGCAAGTAAGAAGGTATTTGTGCTAGGGCCTGCCCAGAGCATATGCCTTCAGCTTTGCTGTGGCGGTTAATGGGCAGGCTTCTTTCTGGACCTCTTGTGTTCTTGGGATGGACAGTCCGGTCATTGATTTAGCCTAACATTCAACTAGAAATTGATGTGCTCTTCCGGAAATCAGTAAGTGAATCTTCACCCTGTGAGAATGGCCTGCTGTTCTTTCCTTCTGATGTCTGTGTCAATGTTATGCAATTGGGTGAATGAACCTTATCACAAGGGGTCTTGGCATAACAGAGAGGACCCAGATAGTGGAGTGACGACCCTGTTTGCAGCCCTCCTAGGCCTGGGTGAGGGTTGGGACCCTATTTTCTCAACCAGGTCTGAAGTCTGAAATCAGCCATACTGGTCTAAGCCCAAGTGTCAGCAGGGCTGATTCCTTCTGTAGGCTCTGAGGGACAAAATGTTTCTTTGCCCTTTACGGATTCTAGTAACTGTATCACTTGCCTGGAACCCTTTCTCATTTTCCAAGTATACTGCTCCAGCCTGCATCCACACTAGGCCTTTTCTCTCCACATCTCACTTTCCTTCTGCCATCTTGACACCTGGGACCTTCCAAGATAATCCCCCTAAGTTAGAATGTTCAGCTTTCATAATTTCTGCAAAGACTCCTTTGCTATGCAAGGTAATTCAGTTAAGAATGACAACCTAAGCCGGGCGGTGGTGGCGCACGCCTTTAATCCCAGCACTTGGGAGGCAGAGGCAGGCGGATCTTTGCAAGTTCGAGGCCAGCCTGGTCTACAAAGCGAGTCCAGGACAGCCAGAGCTGTTAAACAGAGAAACCCTGTCTCGAAAAACCAAAAACAAAAACAAAAAAACAAAAAAGAATGACAACCTAGGTATCTTGGGGGCTAAGCAGATCCTGGGGACCCTATGTCTATATCTCAGCTTTTTTTTGTTTTTTTTTTTTTTTTTTTGTTTTT
>CAJQZJ010032020.1:4134203-4145987 GCA_907164525.1 Lophiomys imhausi
CCATTGAGTGTGTGTGTGTGATTTCTTTCTTTTTCTTTTTTTTTTTTCTTTTTTTTGGTTTTTCAAGACAGGGTTTCTCTGAATATCTCTGGCTGTCCTGGACTCGCTTTGTAGACCAGGCTGGCCTCGAACTCACAAAGATCCGCCTGCCTCTGCCTCCCAAGTGCTGGGATTAAAGGCATGCGCCACCACCGCCCGGCTTATACCTCAGCTTCTTAAATGTGGGCCACAACCCCAGAATATGAGGGTCACCAAAACTTTCACAACAGTAAAACGTTTTTGGACATGCAACAACAAAAATTCAAAATCCAATGTTTAATGAATCCAGGGTGTTTCCAGCAGTGCTTACCCACACAACATGCAACTTCCCTCAGTCCTGGCTGTTTGTACAAGGCATGCCATTATAGCACACAACAACACCAGATGCTGCATAAAACACTGTTGAAGAAATGTCTTATGCACGGTTTTCAAATGCTGGTTTCAATGCTCTGAGATCTGGTTACCATCCTATCTGAGGCATTCTGTGATTGGGTAATAAAAGCTGCTGATGACAAAACATATATAGATATGATATAAATGATAAAAGGGGGTAGATTATTTAATCTACTCATGTCTCTGTATACTGATACAAAATTAAGGTTTATTTTGGTTACAACATACTATGCATCAACTATTTTTAAGGTATTGTACTTATGTAATTCTTAAAAATGCAATGTGAAGTTCTAATCCTTTTGAAAGCAACTATCACAAACTGTTTAGGATAATTAAGAAATGCAAGTTCATAGTCATTCAAACTTGTGGTTTTGTTAGGTACTACTTAATAATCACAGATGTTTTCTAAGTTAATCAGATTAAGTTGCTAGAGACAAGCAACATTTGCCTATCTGAATATACAGATAGATGGTTTTAAAAAAATCATCAAAAGATCTGTAGAATATGGCATTTAAAGATGTTTTATTAAGACTTTTGACATTTAGACATATCAGCTCCTGACAGCACCCCCATTCTACTTCTAAGTAAACAATGAGCATTGAAGAATCTCCATTTGGAGATGGCTGCATTAGTGGCAAGCCAGCCACTGGAAAATGAAAAAGCCCTTGCTTCAACTGTAGATAGAATGCTGTCCGAAATGAACAAAACTTGGAAGTAGGTAAGTCGGTGGCCTAGCTCTGCCAAAACAGAGTGGGCAAGTCCTTCATAATTCCTGCTTTACAATCAATGTCTGTCAGAGATACTGGGCCAATAGGCTGAAGATAGATGCTCCAGCGTTATAGAGAGAAATTGGGGACTGTCCAGGCAGCCAGTTGTCTGTCATTTCTTAGTTTTGGAAGCTGCTGACTCTGCACTACATGTTTATTCAGATATATTTATCCTTTCTCAGGTCTGTGATGTGGTTGAAGACTAGATAGTTATAGTCTCACAGTTAAGTTCAAGTTGTTAGGAATTGAAAGGAATGTTTTAGGTCTAAGATGTTTTTAGGTTGGTAATGCAAGTTAGCAGGGAAACTGAGTTAGGTATAGAACTCATCAAAGATAAAATAGATAATAGAATATTTTTCCTAAGTTGCCAAATAAATATGGACTTGACATTGGGAATTTATGCCATACTTTATAGTTTTCATAATTGTTTCCTAATTGTTCTTATTGTATGTAGTTTATTGTTATAAGAAAATGAGCCTTTTATTGGACTAAAAGGGGGAGATGTTGGAGAAAGGTCTTATGCATGGTTTTCTTTTTTTCTATTAAGGTTTTCTGAGATAGGGTTTCTCTGTGTAACCCCAGCTGTCCTAGAACTCACTTTGTAGACCAGGCTGGCCTTGAACCCACAGAGATCTGCCTACCTTTGTAGCCTGAATGTTAGGATTAAAGTGCCACCATACCTGGCCTTATGTCTGGTTTTCAAATGCTGGTTTCAGTGCTCTGAAATGTGGTTACTGTCCTATCTGAGGCATTCTCTGATTGGATAATAAAAATTGCTGATGGCCAATTAGCTGGACACAGAGAGAATAGGAAGTCAGGACTTCCTCGGAGGAAGGAACTCTGGGAAGAGATAGAGGAAACTCTCCCTTTCTGCCAAGAGACACAGAGGAAGACAGACATGTCTGTGGGCTCAGAAGGTACAGCAAGCTACATGGCTGGTAGGAACTAGGAGGTTGTGTAGCTTAGGAGAGCTACTTGAGAGTCTGCCAGGCTAAGGCCTAAGCATTGAGACATGGTGTATTTATTTTATGGGAGTAAGGAACACCCAGGACTCAGACCTCCTCACCTAGAGAAATAAGCCTCTGGGCCTTTTTACAACAAGACACCCTGGCTCAAATTCAAGACTACTGTATGTTATGCAACAGTGTTCCTACTGTACACACTTTGCACTTTTTGCCCATTGTTAAACTATAGATAGCAAGGATATTCCTGTCATCATTCAGTTGTTTCAAGTCTCCCACCATTCCCTGTGTTTTCTCTCTGCCTGCTTGAGATGTGAGCTCTCAGCTGTTCCTGCTGCCATGCCTTTGCTCCAACCCCCTAAAATTAAATGCTTTTTTTTCTACGTTGCCTTGGTCGTGGTGTTTTACCACAACAGAAAAAAGTAAGGCAACAAATATCAAATTAACTGGCTTTGGCTGTGCTGTTAGAATGGTTGTTTTAAAGTTTGAGTTGATTTGAATTTCATAGAGGAATCAATCATTAAATGATTTGGGGCCAGGAATATAGCCCAGTCAGTATTCTGCTTGCCTATTATATATGAAACCCTGGACTCAATTCCCAGCACCACACAAGCCAGGCATAGTAGTAGTGCAGGCCTGTAACAGAAGCACTGGGGGCAGGGGGAGTGGCAGAGGATCAGAAGCTCACGGTCACTCTTGCCTACATTGTGAGTTCAAGACCGGCCTGGGCTAGAGGCCCTTTCTCACAGAAAAAATGAATTTTGGTTTGGGAGTGACAATTTCCAAAAGCATTAAAAATGGCCATAAACATTTCCCTGTCATTTTATACATGTATTTGTGAAAAATACGTATACAAGGCTGGCCTTGAATTCAGAGATCCACTTGCCTCTGCTGGGATATCATACCTGGCTATACGAAGCAACTTTAAAAATTGATTATAAAATGAAACTACTAATCAACTCTAAAAAATGTTGAAGATGTTTTATGTCCTCCTGAAGTATCAAATATTCCATCAAGATTTAACTCCGTATGTAAAACAAGCAAGCACATCCATACCACTAGTATACAGTTGTCTTTAATAAATGATAAAGTTGTATATACACCAAAGAACTGTTCTAATTTCCTTATCTGTTTTTAGTATGCAGTTGATTTACATAGCTGTTCTATATACCCAAAGGAAAAGGGTTATGAGTGGAAAAAAAGACCCCTGTTCTAGACCTGATGCCCATCAGATCTGCAGATAGCACAGAACAGGCCTGATCAACTCTGAGTGATAGAACTGCAAAGTGGCACCTGCAATTATGTGACTTTGATGTACCCATATGAGACTTCAACTGGCCATTCCATGAAAATGTGGACTGGGCTTCAGCAGGATCAGCCTCTGGAGTGGAAATGAAGTTTCCCTTCTAGGCCTCCCTATGGGGAGTAGATCCAGCTTCCTATCCACATGGTAGCCTGCTGTGGGGAGTAACTGGGTTTTAGGCCAGGCCAAGTGGGTGCACATGACAGACACAGAGGAGAGGGCACTGTGGCAGGACGGGCAGCACAGGTCAGGAGGGAAATTCCTAACAGCTGAGCAGGGTAATCCCTGGGGTTACTATGGGCTGCATGGGGAGGGAACTGGGTATCCATTAGGTGATCTCCTGTGGCTTCTGTCACACTGTCAGCCTCCATTCAACGACTGTGGTTCAGCTGGGAAGACCGAGGCTCAGACAGATAGGCTGTGTGCATGGATTCATGTTAAAGCAGGGCTATTTATTACATTTCACTTCAAGCTTCAGAGAAAAATACTTTTTTTTCCTTTTCTTTTTTTTTTTTTTCCAAGACAAGGTTTCTCTGTGTAGCCTTGGCTGTCCTGGACTCACTTTGTAGGCCAGGCTGGCCTCGAACTCAGAGATTCGCCTCCTGAGTTCTGGTACTAAAGGTGTGTGCCACCACTGCCTGGCTGAAAAAAAAAAAAATTTAAAAGAAGCCCACCCCATAAATCTGCAAGGCTCCTCCTGTCAGCACTGCTGTGAGAAGTGCCATTCATTTGGAGGACACTCAGTTGGCAGGAAGATGAAAGGCTGAGCAGACCTGGGAGTTTGCTAGGCCTGTGGGGACTGTGTTCAGTCTTCATTCGAAGTAGCCTCATGATCTCAGGACCTCCTCAGATCCTCTACACATGGTTTCCTTCACACAATCCACATCCCTACCAAAACAAAGCTAGTGAACATATGAGGCCAGGGAGTTAATGCTGCACGTCACAATCTCTGAGCACTGGTCGATGTTTTTCTTCACCCTGTAGAATTTCTCCACGTACTCAGATCGTCCTAAGAGCTCCACAAAATCTTCATCATGAGTGATTACCAGAAGCTGGAAGTTACGCTGCTGAGAGCGACTTTTTATGATCCTGAAACAATACATTGAGAATGCTTTTTTACTAATGGACATACATTTGGAAAAGCCACTGGAAATCTTGTGAGATACGAGAACAGCTGTGTGGCAACCAAGCTTTCCCTGTGCCATGTGTGACAGTCTTCGGCTACCCTATAAGAAATGGGGGAGTGCTGACGCTGTCAACTCAGGCAGGTAGGAGTCCTATGTCTCCTTCCCACACAGCCTCATTCCCCACCCATCTGGCTAAGAGCCAGGTCAAGAATGTGGACCAGTTTCCCAAGATCCTAGTTGCTTTGATGCAGGGGAAAGTCTTCTACTAAATACCTAAACCATCAGCCACAGAGCCCAGCTTCTCCTGACCTGTTGCCAACTTCTCTGAAAGTCTAAAAGTCATTCAGGCACACAACAGGTAGGGGAATAACACTGCCTTCTGAAGAGCTGGGTCTACTTAGAATTCTGCCACCACCAGTCACTAGATGCATCAGTGCTGTGACACACAGAGGGCCTGAGTGGGTGTATGGGGACATTTTTGCTCATCATCAGTATGCTGAGGTATCAGCTATGAGTGAGATGCAACAAGAGTTTTAACTCAAGCTTATCACTTGCCTGGGGCTGCATGCACTTCATGCTTCAGTATCACAGCCCCCTTCCTCCTTGCCAATCCTCCAGGACTATCAAGAACTGGCTGGAGGACACTGTGCTGTCCGAGTCCTCCTGGAGGCAGGGTGTACAAAAGTAAAAGCTGTCTTCCCCAGAGCCTTTCTGACATGAGAGAATGGGGCACACGGTGACTACAATTTACCCTCTGGCGTCATCTACTTACTCACCAGTATGCTTTTTCCATAAAAGCTCTCATTCCTGGCGGTGATCATGTGATACATGACAGACAGTCCTACCTCTACTACCACCAACTGTCTAGCCAGGGCACACTGACTCCTCACCTTCACTTGCCCTGTGAACATACTTGGGGAGAGGCAAGATATGTCTATCTCAGTACTAAAGTTCCTTTTATTTTAGGTGTATTGGTGCTCTCCCTCAATGTGTCTGTGAGGGTGTCAGATCCTCTGGAACTGGAATTACAGACAGATGTGAAATGCTGTGTGGTTGCTGAGAATTGAACCCAGGTCCTCTGGAAGAGCAGCCAGTGCTCTTAACCATTGAGCCATCTCTCCAGCACCTCTAGTTCTTTTTAAAGAGAATCTGGAGAATTACTATTGAAAAATAAAGTGTATAGTCTGGTCTCACCTGGATTCTTTTTGTTTTTGTTTGTTTGTTAGCTTCTTTGAGACAGGGCTTCACTGTGTGGCTCTGGATGACCTGGAACTCACTATGTGGGTCAGGCTGGCCCTGAACTCACATTGATCTGCCTGCCTCTGCCTCCCAGTTCCAAGATTGTGCCACCACACCTGGCTCTGCTATTGGAATTCAAAAACAAAACAAAACATCACAACCTGCCCCTAAACTTGAAACACTTACTCAACCAAAGCATGTGCAAGAGATTCGATGTTTTCTCGGTCGAGATTTGTCGTGGGCTCATCCAAGGCAAGGATGCCACAGTTCAGACAGAAGGTTTCAGCCAGTGCCAGGCGGATGATGAGAGAGGCTAACACCTAGAGAAAAGTTGCAAAGCAGACTTCTTTAGAAAGGGATGGTGGAGCCGGGCATGGTGGCGCACGCCTTTAATCCCAGCACTTGGGAGGCAGAGGCAGGCGGATCTCTGTGAGTTCAAGGCCAGCCTGGTCTACAAAGCAAGTCCAGGACAGCCAGGGCTGTTACACAGAGAAACCCTGTCTCGAAAAACCAAAAAAAAAAAAAAAAAAAGAAAGGGATGGTGGAATGAACCGAGTCTGGTGGGGCACACATTCAATCGCAGCACTCAGGAGGCAAAGGTAAGAGAGCTCTGAGTTTTGGGCCACCCAGGTTACCCTGTAAGATCCTGTCTCCAAAAACAAAAAAGGGTGGAAGGAGGTGGAAAGTGTCCCAGGTTGCTGATGTTAGGGACAGTTCAATGGACACTCATGCTTTTCTGGGAAGTGGACCATGAGGAACATTATCGCAGCCTATCTTTGTGCTGAAATAAAGCATGGACAAACACCCCTGTAAGCATCCCAGATCTATTAAAAACTGACCATCACAAGCTAGGTTTGAGGCCAGTCTAGAACAACCAGGGCTATACACAGAGAAACTCTGTCTTGAAAAAAACCAAAACAACCAAAAATGACATCACAGGCTAAGGGTAGATGCACATAATTTTTATTTATTCATTTATCTATCTATCTATCTATCTATCTATCTATCTATCTATCATCTATCTATCTATCTATTTAGGGTTTTTGAGACAGGGTTTCTCTCTGTAATGGAGCCCTGGATGGTCTGGGCTCACTTTGTAGACCTAGTAGGCTAGTCTTGAACTCAGAGAAATCTACCTGCCTCTGCCTCCCAAATGCTGGGATTAAAGGCGTGGATACCACACCCAGCAATTATAAACAGCTGTGAACTGCCATGTGGGTGCTGGAATTTGAACCCAGGTTCTTTGGAAGAGTAGCCAGTGCTCTTAACCACTGAGCCATCTCTCTAGCCCCAGCAATTGATTTTTTTTTTAAGGTTTTTTTCGAGACAGGGTTTCTCTGTGTATCCTTGACTATCCTGGACTCACTCTGTAGACCAGGCTGGCCTTGAACTCACAGAGAGCAATTGATAATTTTAATAGAAGTTTTAAGAGTCATCTGGAATTTACTATGTAGGCCAGGCTGGCACCAAACTCAGAGATCTGCCTGCTTCTGTCTTCTGAGCGGTGAGCTAAAGGTGTGTGTCACCACATCAGCCTTAGAACTTTTTCATCTGCCCTATAGCTTCTCCATGATGGATCTTATTGGAAAATGCAAACACATTACATTTTCCTGAGCCTCACAGGACCTTTAACTCTTACAGAGTCAACTATAAGTCTCCATGTTTTCTGGTCCAAAAGAGAAACCAGGTAGCATGTTCTATAACACACCCAAGTGTCTACTTGTGTAATTGTTGTCAATGAGAAAAAAAATTGGTTGCAGTTAGTAAAGTATGATTCTATTTGTATTTAACTGCAGGGAATCCACTAAATACATTCATGGTAAATAAAAATCAAACATTAAAACCCTCAGATTCGCCCCCAGCCCTCTAGGGGTCAAAGGCACAGAGCAAAGTGTCAAGAGTGCTCTTGGCAGGACACAATGCTTTTGTGTGAGCTCTAACCTCACTGCCTGCTGAATTCAGGGCAGTGCACGCCCTCCCTCTGATGCTCAGAGCAGGTCAACAGACTGCAGAAGCCTATTGTCCTATTAGCTAGCTATTGTCCTTTTTGGGGGACAGACACTTCCTTCCTACTTTGAAACCCTACTCCTGCCAATCTACCATTACCCACTTACATGCATGTGGTTGGTTGCTCCACAGCCACCAAACCATTCATCAGACACCTCTCCTACACCAGGAAGCAAGTACTGCCAGTTCTCACAATTGAAGAGCAGCTACAGGAAATCGACTTTGTGCTCACAAACCATGCTTCAAACTCATTTATAATGAATATTAGACATCACCAAGCAAACCAAGTAGGGATACTATTTATACATTACAAACTAGTCATTTCTTCAGACTATGATTGAGATAGTAATCTGCATTTGCCTGAAATTGGTGTTGGCTGTCTGGGCTGTCAATAACTGGGATAATTATGCCAATAATGTGATATCCTGTCCTAAGCCTGTGAAATTTTATGAAAATGTCCCTTAATCTGAAAGCTCAGAACCTGCACTCTATGCATAACTAACAGGAATCAAACATTCATGACCTCCTGGTGCTCCTGGGATGCAGATCTCATGCTCCGGCCTTACTGAAACATTTCTCATCTACTTTTCCCCAGTGCCCCAAATCTGCCTGCTGTCCTTTTCCAGGAGACCCATCTAGGGTCAGCGGCATGATCTAGCCATTGAGTCTTATTCATGTGGCACGGGCAGACAGCCCCTATGACATCAATGCTCTGACAACAGACCTCTCTATTAGATGTCCTGACACCTAGCCCATCAGCTATGCTGGAGTGATGGAGATTAAGGTCTGTGTGATGGGCTATATCCTCAGTGACATAGATCAGAATGCTTCATTTTTCTCAACTCAGGCTCTAGTTTGCTAGTGTATTTGTCCATTAGAGATAGGGTCTTGTATAGCCCAGGTTGGGCTTACACTCACTCTGTAGCCAAGGATGACTTTGAACTTCCGATTCCCTTGCCTCCACCTCCGTAGTGCTGTTTAGGTACAAGATTAGGTAGTGGTGGGGTCAAGCCAGAGCCTGTTCATGCGTAGGCAAGCACTCTACCAACTGAGCCACATCCCTCCCCTGCAAGTGTTATTTATGACGGCATTATAATTGCTATAAATTCTGAGACATTCCTGACCATTGCTATACCAGAATATATCTTTGGGGGTTCATAAGTCTGCTTCACAAGGTGGCAAGGAAGCTGTAAGAAGCACCTTCATTGAAGAGTAGACTTGGAGCTTCTGCAACATCGGGTCCATCTTTCAGTTCTTTAAGTGAGCTCCCTAGGTTGCTGAAATACCTGCCTTTTGTCCAGCACTGCACCGTCCTCGCATGTCCAAGGCTGTATCCCCCTTCAGCATCACCACTCGGTAGTTATAATTCCGCCTTTTATCAGAAGCCGATACATTTTCATCAGCATCTGATCGAATTTCTATGTATTCAATATCTGATACAGAAAGCAGAGTATTTTAGAGAATCCACATTGTACTTCTGTCACTTATTCACAATGTCAAGGAAGCATGGAGACAAAAATGAGTGTGACGTCCTTAGAAGCACTGGCTGCCTTGCAAACTCTGGTCAGGAAGACTCAGGAGCCACGTGGTGAGCTGCCCCCCAGCTCCTCTCTGAGCATTTCCTTCGGGTGCTTTTCTTCTCAGATCTGGGCTCGTCCTATCTACGCTTTCACAGAACCCATTATGTCATCAGCTAATTGTGTCTGCTGTAGCCAATATGAGTCCCACAGGGCTTGGGAAGAGAAACTCTGCATGTTCTTTTTGTTATAAGATGTTGCAAAGATAAGAATTCTTAGAAAAATCTCTAAGACATGCTCAGGAAGGGGTTTGAGAAGAGGCAATGATGGCATAGTAAGGTCAACTGGGGAGGCTGTGGACAGAGCTTTGGAACAAGCACTGGGGACACACCATGTTAGTTACCTTGCCCACGATAGGTACTCCGCCAAAGATCACGAATAATTTTGTTGATCTCTTCCATTTTCATACTGTGAAATTTCATTATTGCGCTGGAAAAAGGAAGCCCCTTTTACTTAGTACAATATGTATTATTTATATGAAAGACATAACTATGCAGCAGTATATGTTAAATAATATGAATATGTAATATATGTAATAAAAATGTTACTGCCCTAGTACTTTCAATTATAAAAGTAGACTATGAAAAGGGCTAGAAAAAAATTAAACAGGACCAAGCAGTGTCATCTCTCTAGTGCTGAAAACTGCCAGGCATATGCTACGCCCCAAGTTTTCACATGCCTTCATTTTCACTCTGGGATCTAAGTACTTCATTAAGTACTCAGCCACTCTAAGGGTTGAGTGTGGTGGCTCACACACACCTTTGGCCCTGCACTCAGGAGGCAGAGGCAGGCAGATATCCGTAAATTTGAAGCCAGTCTGGTCTACACAGTAAGTTCCCAAAGCTGCACAGTGGCACGATGACTCAAAACAACGCCCCAAAACCTTTCAGAAAATAAGTCTTTAACAGACTTCTTTCCTAGGCCCCGAGAGCACAATGGAGCAGCGGGTTCCTTAGTGCCCACAGGAGGTCTGTTGTAGCAGACCTATGTGCTAACGCTGAGGGTACAGCTGCCCAGGGGCCCATGTCATACAACACCAGGAAGTCTCTGCAACTGTTGTCTGGCCCTTCTAGAATTTTTTAAATTTAATTTTTTTTTTTTAATCAGGTGTGGTGGCACATGCCTTTAATCCTAGAACTTGGGAGGCAGAGGCAGGTGGATCACTATGACTTCAAGGCTAGTATGGTCTACAAAGCAAGTCCAGGACAGCTAGGGCTACACAGAGAAACCCTGTCTCGAAAACAAAAACAAATTTTTTTTTTTTTTCCTGAGAAAGGGTCTCTGCATGGCCCTGGGCTGTCCTGTAGACCAGGCTGGTCTCGAACTCAGAGATTCACCTGCCTCTGTCTCCTGAGTCCTGGGACTAAAGGTGTGTCCCACCACACCCAGGTCTTTCTGGAATTATTAAGGTTTATCAAAAGCCAGCCTCTTATGCTCTTTTATTTCTTAGATCCGTGAGGATTTTACCAACCCGATGACAGCTCTGCCTCAAAAGGATGACTTACTTAGAAGCCTGACGCTAATGGTCACTAGTCCTAGACTCAGTGTGCACCAACCTCCACAGGCTTCCCCTTACCTCCAATTCTCTGTTAAAGCAACAGTCTCTAGACACTGAAAAAGAGCTGTTTTAAAGCCAGAGCTGCCTGTTAAACTTGAACACCATGCCTGCCCTAGCTACCTCAGATCTCAGGAGGCAGGACTAGCAGCTAACAAGTCACTCCCGTGGTAAGAAGGCAAGTTTCATGGCTATTATCATGCAAAGGATGTGAGTGAACACCCTTCCATTTGCAGGCCTCTTATCTGATATATACAAAAAAAGAAACTAAACGTAATGCCGCTGCCTCTGTACAATCATTCTGCAATCTTCTGATCATCAGCCAAAGAGAAAGAAATGACTCAACATAAATATGTCTGAATATCAGATGAGGGCTGCTAAAGTAGTAAAGCCAGGAAAAAGTCGCTCTGCTTCACCTAGCCTCCATTTCTAAATTCGTGCTCAGCCGGCCTAACATTTTATGCTTCCATCATGAAGTGTATACAAACCAGCCATTAGTGTGTTTGTCTGGTTTTTTTTTTTTTGGCTTTTTGAGACAGGGTTTCTCTGTGTAGCCCTGACTGTCCTGGACTCACTTTGTAGACCAGGCTAGTCTTGAACTCACAGAGATTCGCCTCTGCCTCCCAAGTGCTGGGATTAAAGGCATGTGCCACCACACCCAGCTATTAGTTTCTTAAAAAAGGAAAACTGCAACAGAAAATACTTCACAGAATGTTCTAGGGACCAAGCATGTATGAAGACTAACTTCCCATAGCTTTATACACTATAATCCTAATTTTATAAATAACTTTTCAAAATGTTATTTTTTTCAATCG
>CAJQZJ010032020.1:4145997-4189865 GCA_907164525.1 Lophiomys imhausi
TACAGAGAGCCAGAGCGGTGGGAGAGAGCTCCAGTACAGAGAGCCAGCCATTCAGGGTGTCGACTCCTGCTATGGTTGGCTGGCCCAGCAGCTAAGGTTGGGTCTCTTTGGGAGTTAACATCACAGTAGGCAACCACTGGGGATGATGACAAAGGTGACTATAGCAGGTCACTTAAAGAAGTAGCAGTTGACATGAGTGCTTATCAATAAGCTTTACTTTCTGAAAGACAAACCGTACTCAACGTCACTAATTACCTCTCCAAACTTTAAATACTACTCAAACAGACCGTATCAAAATTTGCCCAAGATACAAAAAGTGGCTAGGATACTAGCAGTTTTGATTATAATAGTTGTTTAAAGACAGTGAGCAGACAAGTATTATCAAATCCTCAAGGTGTGCCTGCCTTCTGGGTATAGAAAGAAGTATAAAGCAAGAAGAAACTGAAAAGAGCAAAAACGTTTGAGCCTGTTTTGCCTATAATGACAGAAATAAGCATCCTAAATAGAACCGTGTTTAGTCGTAAGGGCACTGACTAGAACACATGGCTGTGGACACTTTACTGCTGTGCGTGGAACCAGGGGTAAGCATATCTTAGGCAAGCATATCATCTACCCCAACACACCACCATAGCTTACCGAGTGGTATTTATCCACAGAAAGCAAGGACAGCACAACAGGAAGAAAACTGTTTAAACTAACTCACTGCACACCACACTGAAGAAAAGCTGATGAGCCAGGGGGTATAAAAGGAATGTTTGGTGCACGAACACTGAGTTTTGGTAAAAAGCACAAGTAACAAATGGAAGAAAATGTCTTTTCTTTCACAAAATGTCTCTGTCAGACATCTATAGCAACAGCAAATACAAACTCACAGAGACATAAGCACTTTCCCACAATACCCGAGAGGTGCTGCCTACCAGCACTCTAGAACAGCAGCTTGTAAGACACGACAGAGAAAGGAGCAAACGACAAGAGAAGGGAGCCTGCCACTGTTTCTGCAGGTAACATTTGACTGTACACCCAAAAATTCAAGAAAATCAACTGAAATACTAAGATTACCAAGTTAACCAGAAATGAGCGTAGGTATGGTGGTGCAAGCCTTTAATCCCAGCACCTGGGAGGTGGAAGCAGGAGGATCTCTATGAGTTCATGGCCAGCCTGGTCTACAAAATGAGCTCCAGGACAGTCAGAGCCACAACACAGTGAGACCCTGTCTCAAAACAAACTATATAGTTATTACTATCTAGTTTCTAACACTGTTAGGAAAGACAGTGGTGGGGACGGGGAGGGTCCTGTAGTTGGAGAGCTGGGTCAGTCAGCAAAGTACTTACAGCGAAAGTCTGGGTTCTGGGAACTGAACTCAGATCTTCACACTTGACCAGACAAGTGCTTTACTCAACTGGGATAGCTTCCCACTCTTACTCTCAATCATTTGAATTTTATTTTGGAGAGTGATATAATGTCATGATGCTATTCTTTTTCCTTTCCAACAATACTGAAATTTTTCCAATTGATTTGAAATGCCAGTTACATTACTATCAGAGACTTTTATTTGTGTTAACTTCTAGATTGTCTTCTGTGTACACAAACTTTTTTTTTTGGTTTTTCGAGACAGGGTTTCTCTGTTTAACAGCTCTGGCTGTCCTGGACTGCTTTGTAGACCAGGCTGGCCTCGAACTCACAAAGATCCGCCTACCTCTGCCTCCCAAGTGCTGGGATTAAAGGCGTGCGCCACCACCGCCCGGCTAAACTTTTTAATATTACTTGCTGTCTCAGTGCCACAATTTTATTTTTGTGTGTTCTCACTCAGAATTTTAGAGTCTGTGTACAGATTTCATTGAATTCTCTTTTTTTTAATTTATTTATTATGTATACAGTATTCTGTCTGCATGTATGCCTGCAGGCCAGAAGAGGGCACCAGATCTCACTATAGATGGTTATGAGCCACAATATGGTTGCTGGGAATTGAACTCAAGACCTTTGGAAGAGCAGCCAGTGCTCTTAACCTCTGAGCCATCTCTCCAACCCCTGAATTCTCTTTTTAAATTCTGCTGGGGTGGTTTTGCTTGGGTTGATTCTATTTATGGAACACTTGGGACAAATCCATCTTTGCAACCAAGAATCTGCCCTTGTGGGCTCTTTAGTATGTGTCTCCTGTTCACACTCATTTCTTTCTGCTCTACTGAAAAGTTTATGGCTTTTTCCTCTAGGGCCTGTACATTTTAAAATTTCTTCCTAAATATTTTATAATTTTTTCTCCAAGACAGGGTTTCTCTGTGTATCCTTGGCTGTCCTGGAACTCACTTTGTAGACCAGGCTGGCCTTGAACTCACAGAGATCCGCCTGCCTCTGCCTCCTAAGTGCTGGGATTAAAGGTATGTGCCACCACTGTCCAGCCTTATTTTATAGTTGTTTTTTTTTTTTGGTTTTTTCGAGACAGGGTTTCTCTGTGTAGCCCTGGTTGTCCTGAACTCACTTTGTAGACCAGGCTGGCCTCGAACTCGCAAAGATCCACCTGCCTCTGTCTCGCAAGTGCTGGGATTAAAGACGTGAGCCACCACCACCCGGCTATTTTATAGTTTTTAATTGTCATTTGTAAATAGGATCAGTGTATGTGTGTGTATGGGTGAGTGAGTGGGTGGGTGGGTGAGAGAGAGAGAGACAGAGACAGAGACAGACAGGGTCTCTCTACCCTGATTTTTTGGAATAGGGTTTCCGAGGCTCATAGCTTCAGATGGCCAATGAGCTTGAGAGGCTCAGGTTCTCCTGTATCTATCTCCCCAGTAATACGAGCCACAGTACCTGGCCTTTTACAAGGGTTCTGAATTAGTACTTTTGCTGCAAGTACTTTGCTGACTGACACATCTCTCCAACTACAGGATCCTTCCCATCCCCACCACTGTTTTTCCTAACAGTGTTAGAAACTAGATAGTAATACTATATAGTTTGTTTTGAGACAGGGTCTCACTATGTTGTGGCTCTGACTGTCCTAGAGCTCATTATGTAGACCAGGCTGGCCATGAACTCATGGGTCCTGGTAACTGAAACCATGTAAGCTGGATGTAGTATGCACGCCTGTAAACCTAGCCGTCCTACAGAGACATGTCAAGTGGAGAGGTGGGAGTCCCTGGAAACTCAGGGGCCAGGTGTACGTAAGAGATCCTGCATCAAAGCAAGGTCTGACACCCCAAGTGACCTGGACACGCATGCTGTGGCATGCACATGTCTGTCTCTGTCTTTCACACACATGTTAAAATACCCAGTGTGGCGGCACACACCTGCTACTCAAGAGGCTGCTCAGGAGGATTACTGGAGAACAGCCAGAAGAAAAGCCCTTCGCACTCTTTGGATTGAGATCTGACTAAGGCACAAAGTCACAGATAATGCCAGGAAGAGACTTAAAGGTAAGATACTTAAAATGAGAGGGACATGTCCATTTTAACCAGAGCATTTTCAGCAACAATGGGTTGTGGTGATGCCGACATGGAAATGGTCACATTCATATACAACAAGTAGAAACACATGCTTTGTAAGTGCTTTTGGGCCTGGTGGTGTGGTGGCTCGCTCCTTTAATCCCAGCACTGGAGAGGCAGAGCCAGGCAGATCTCTTTGAGTTGGAGGCCAGCCTGGTCTACAAAGCAAGTTCCATTGACAGCCAGCGCTATACAGACAAACTCTGTCTCAAAAAAAAAATTAAAAAAAAAAGTACTTTTGGGAACCAATCTGGCATTAGCAAGTTAAAAATATCATCCCCTCTGACCTAGTAGCTTCATTTCTGAGAAGCTATCTTTCTAGTCTATCTGTACATACAGCAGCAGTGTGGCCGAATTTTAAAGCATCCTAGTGTCAATGCTTGAAATAGGTAGAATCTATTTTATGAATCAGACAGACATTAATGTCTGCAATGAAGGACACACACACCTATGAACATAAAAGAACTGTATAGTTACATTAAAAAAAAAAAAGTACAGAATAAGGGGCTGGAGAGGTGGCTCAGAGGTTAAGAGCACTGGCTGTTCTTCCCAAGGTCCTGAGTTCAATTCCCAGCAACCACATGGTGGCTCACAGCCATCTACATTGAGATCTGCTTGGGCATATATGTAGAGCAAATACTGTATACATAATAAAAAAAAATGTTTAAAAAAAAAAAAAGTACAGAATAAGTTGAGAGGTGGTGGCCTATATCTTTAATCCCAGCACAGAGGCAGGCAGATCTGAGTTCAAGGCCAGCCTGGTCTACAGAGTGAGTTCTAGGACAGCCAGAGCTACACAGAGAAACCCTGTCTTGAAAAATCACCATCATCACCACCACCACCAACAACAACCAAATCATTGGGTTTGATTACTAGGAGTACATAAAACCATGAGCTGTGGTGTGTGTCTGTAATCCTGGCACTGGGGAGGTGGAAGCAGGAGGACTGGGAGTTCAAGGCCAGTGTTAGCCACATAGCAAGCTGAAGTCCAGCCAGGGTTACAGCACTACATGAAACTCTATCCCTAAAACAAATAAAAGAATGACCCTAAAAATCCGTGACCTCTCCTGAGGCAACAACATAAATGACATGGGCTTGAGACAACTGAGGACAAGTAGTTATCTGGCAAGTACACAGAGCCCTGCTGTAGAGTGCTGTCTGTCAGCTAAACAAACACATCAATGCATGTCAAGTGGTATGCTTTCCTTGTAAAACTTATAAAACTGGCTCTCAAAAGAGCATAAGAATTTCTAAGATCTAAGATAACAGGAACTTACAAACCTAATTAAGTACTAATAGCTTGAAAGAGTTACTTAAAAATGTCTCTAATACTCCATTTTGTGCATTTGTGTGTAGTGCATTTTGTGACGATGAATGTTAATTCTGGATGGTCCTCAGCTTTAGGATGTGATCTTCAAATGACAAAGGTTCCCATTTGAAAACGCAGTCACATGGCCAGAAAGTCACAAAGTCTTGTGGTAAGGGAGCAAATGTGCTGGGAGGCACATCTTCTTTTCTTTTCTTTTTGGTTTTTCGAGACAGGGGTTCTCTGTGTAACAGCCCTGCATGTCCCAGACTCACTTTGTAGACCAGGCTAGCCTTGAACTCACAGAGATCCACCTGCCTCTGCCTCCCGAGTGCTGGGATTAAGGCGTGCGCCACCACACCTGGCATGGGAGGCACATCTTAAACAGTGGTCCTTACTAGAGATTGCACCGACTGTGAATGGACTACTGCACTCTGGATGGCGGTGGCTGCTTACTCCAGCAAAGGAAGGAGATGGTGGAAGCAGCTGTGCCTGTGTGGGCATGATGGGAATATAAGGAATCTCTGTAATCTCCTTTCTGCTCAATTTTATTACAGAACTAAATCTGCTCTAAAAACTAAAGTATCAGGGGCTGGAGAGATGGTTCAGTGGTTAAAAGCACTGGCTGTTTTGCCAAAGGACCTGGGTTCAAGACCCAGCACCCACATGGCAATTCATTGCTGTCTGTAATTGCCGGGAGTGGTGACGCACACCTTTAATCTTAGCACTCAGGAGGCAGAGGCAGGCGGATCTCTCTGAATTCAAGGCCAGCCTGGTCTACAGAGTGAGTTCCAGGACAATCAGGGATACACAGAGAAACTTTGTATCAAACCTCCCCTCCCAAAAAAAAAAGTATTAAAACAAAGTGAATGTAGACTGCAATGTTCTAGCATGCAAACACGCCTTCACACCCCACTCTTTTAGATGCCAGGAGACTATATATACTGTTCCTTCAATTCCTAAGCACCAGAGCATACTGGTCCAGCATGGGCTGCTCTTCCCTCTGCTTCCAAGCCAGGCAACTGCCTCCCACTCTTGTTCTTGCTCACAGAAGGAGAAACTTCTGTGAGCCTGAGTTCCTCACTTCCTAAGCACACATGGCTTCCAGCCTGATGTCACGAAGGGAGCAGCACATCAGGCCTTTTGTTGTTAAAGGCTAATTTTCCATCTCAGCACCTGGCCACTAGAGCCGAATCAAATGCTTAAGATGCAGCTGTGAGAAAGAAGATACCTAAGGTTAGAACAGTATCATCTACAGAGACCCCAGCTTCTCCTTTCTCAAGGCCTGTCCAGTTCTTGTTTCCTTCCCTATCCTCAATATCTGCAGGGCTCAAGCAAAGAAGCCAAGTGATCAATGTGAATTCTGAATTACTGCTCAAATAGCAAGTGCACACACAAAGGCCAACCCTGAAACAGATTTCCCCAGACCTCAAGCAATCTTGCTGACTAATAACTGGAAAGACCAAATATATATGAACTTTTTTTGTAATTATTTTTTAAATTTGAAAGCATAAAAACTAAGTTAATACAAATCAAGTTTGAAAAAAAAGCAGTAAAGATACTTTCAAAGGCATTTTCAAAAAATATACTGTTTTTATCTTTGTATTTAAAATTGTGCCAACCTTGATACATAGCTTGCCAAAAAACTGGCTATGGTTTATTAGCCTTTTAAAAACATTATGTTTAATTATGTGTACATATGCATATGTCTGTATGACTCTGTGTACATAAGTGTAGCTGCCCAAGGAGCCCAGAGGCACAGGATCCCCTGGAGCTGGAGGTGCAGGCAGCTGTTGAGGCTACTGCTGTGGGTGCAGGGAACTGAACTCAACCTCTGCAGGAGTAGTACAGGTTCTTAACTGCTGAACAGTCTCTCCACCCCCACGATGAGCCTTTTTAATGTTGACCAATTCTCCTAATGCCCCAGAACTCAGTACCAGGAGAGCTTCCTGCCTCCTTATATTTGGGTGAGCAGAAGTCCTCCTTGTTCCATGTTCCAAATAAATTAGAATTTCTTCTTCCTGAACTCAAAATCCTTAATTTGGCAAATATAAGTGACTTTTTCCCAAGTTAAAATTACTGTAACTTTATTAAACTTATTTCCTTTAGCCAACCCTTTAAATATCAGCTTTTAACATTAGGCAATGGTTCAACCATTACCACAAGATAAACATTTGTTTAAAACAAAGCAATAATCCTGCAGCAGATGTGAAATGCCATCGGCTATCTTTGGGTTTGTAATCAATCTCACAAGATGCTACCATATGAAACCATAATGTATCTGTGGTTGGCACAAGATGAGTCTCAACCAGAGCTCCCCTTGAAGACAGTAACCCAAGCTCTCAGCAGCCTGGCAGATACAAAGCTGTGGGAGTTGCATGTTTCCCAAGTCTCAGAAGCAGTGTGATGTAACACATGATGTCTCACGTCTGGGAAACAAAATACTGGACAACATTTTGGGCAAGTGACATGTTCCAAGTTCATTGAAACTGTGCTGTTGTGTCAGGTCATGCATCCTAAGCCATGCATGTTCCCTTCTCGGCTGGTGTTTCTGCCAGTGCCTCTGCTTACTGCTGTTTCAGATGATTACTAATAACAGATGCTAATCAGCTCTTCTCGAAAGTGCACTGCTAATTTCCTGTGTTACCTTAAATAGACTGCAGCACAACAATGACACTGATAGCATGCTTTATTCTAAGATGCAAAACAATGAGGGACGTTTTAGACCTTTTTTTTTCTTGGCAAAGAGAGAAGGCAAACTTAGGGAACACAATATAAATCTTGAGGCATCACTGTTTGCAGGAGAAATCCCACAGACATTGAAGGACATTTTACTACTAGTTTTCTTCTTATTCGGAACAATGCGTCTGATTAGTAGATAAGAGACCTCATTGAACAGTCTGAGTTTGCTCCTAAGCAAGCTAAATTTCTGGAAAGCACCCCTGCATCTCCTCATCTCAACCCACTCTTGGCTGACTCCATAGAGCTCCCAGCTCCTCCTTGCTTACTCAGTGTGATACCTCACGTTCCTTTGCGGAAATGCCCTTCCTTGCCCAGGCCAGACAGCATGGAGCTATCAAGGCATTCCCCTGCACAGTTCAGCAGTTTAGGGGAGGACAGGTTATGGTAGTCTTTAATGACCCCTTCAACCTACATGTAGCCACCAGGTGCCTACCCAGTGACATCTGGAGGGCTCCTGGACATAGCATCCCAACAGTTAACACACATAGAAACCCAGGTGTGCAGAGCCACGAACTGTCAACAAGAAGGACTGAATTCACAGCAGACTTTAAATACAGCCATCCTCCTGCCCAATCAGACTCCCCCAGTTCCCTCTAGATATGATCCCAGGCTCTGGCTCCCTTCACAGCAGAATGTGCCATTAATACTTTCCTCCTACCATTTGCTCCTCACCCAACTCCAACTAGACTTTGCTTTCAACTGCTGGCTTCCCAGTCATAAACCTCCAATTTGTCAAATTCAAGGTCACCTCTCAGCCCATCTTATTCAATGTCTCAGGAGTTATGACTCCTAAAATGTTTGCTTCACTCAGTCTGCAAGTTACAGCCACCGTTAGCAACCTGCCCAACTCCCCAGCTTCTGACCCATTAGTAAGCCAGACTCTAGTCACACCCTTTCCATATGCAACAGCACCCCACAACTTCAAATGCCACAAGCATGCTGTAGACCCTGGATTCGGTATTTAACTTCCTGCTTGGAAGTTAAATCTTTACTTGGAAGCCTCAACAGAGAACTTTTCCTGTCCCCTCTCAAATCCTGCCCATTTCAGGAATAGCAACTTATTCCCCGACAGTCTGCAGCACAAGTGAGAACACGTAGAAACACCCCTCAACCCTTCCTTTCTCTCAACTTAGAAGTGAGGTGTGTCAACTCCATTACCATCACTGCTCCCCAATTCCATGGCTACAACCAAGTCTTCCACCACCATCTGTTTGGCTAGCACATCGGTCTTTTCTCATTGGCCTTGTAGCTTCTGATCTTAGGTATCACCCTGCACTCTCCACACAGCAGCAGTGTGACCGCGGTGCTTTGCAGCGCACTTTCAGTGAGACAGACTACTGTTCACTAAGCTCCTCCTCAGCACAGCATACTTAGCCTGTCATCCCTGCCTCTCCTGGTCTTGGGGATGCTGAGTTCACTCCTCTGCACCTGGCATGGTCGTATCCCCACACTGTGCACAGCCAGCTCCCTCTTCACTCAGGCCAGGCCTCCAGCACCTCCTCAGTTAGCCTTATACTGCTCACTTCATTGCAGCACTCCCCTTACATTCTATTTTCTTGCCTTATATTTGTTCTGGTTTGTTGTTGTTTTTGCCAGAGGGTCTCTCTACATAGCTTGGCTGCCCTGGAACTCATTATGTAGACCAGGCCAGGATTAAAGGTGAGCACACCACACCCAGCTGCTTCTTTTTCTTAATTTGTTTCTATATTTGAATACACTTTATTTAGAACAGTGTCAAACATGTCAAAAGCTTAATATAAATGACAACTTTATATTTCATGCAGACATCTACCTGAGGAGTTATAAAATAAGTGAAAATTAGTCACTTATAGACTATTAGAAAGTTGGTTTGGCCACACTTATACAATATAAACATGTCTATAAGTACAAATTATGTAAATACAGGCTTTTCCTTTAAAGGTTTTAAAAGGGCTATCATGGGAGCAGCTTAGCATACAAGAATAGAAAGTCCCTGCTTCTGAAATCTAATCTTATCTCTGCTAGTTACTTAGGTAATCTTGGGCAGGCTGCTTAATCTCTCCAATAAATAAAGTATGTTATACTCTATCTTTTACAGATGGACAAAAATAATTTGGTTACAGCTAATATAGTAAGAATTCGGTGTTTCCTCCACAAAACTCCCAACTTTGTGACATTTAATCTCCGAGAATATTTAAGAGCAGCGGAAACCTGTATTTCCTTAATAGACTTAGTTCTTTAGAGTGAGTAGGGAAAAGAGAGTTTGGAAACTTCAAGACTGGAGCATGGAGCCAGGGATGGCTGACACCAGAATCCTAGCACTTGGGAGACCCAGGAAGTAAGATTAGTACAAATTCCAGGGCAGCCTAGGCTACATTGTAGAAGGTCCAGGTCAGCCTGGATATGATGTGTGAAATCCTATCTCAAAACACACAGACACAGACACAGATAGACACACACACACACACCCCAAAAGGAGAGAAGAAGGGGAAAAAAGGAAGGAAGGGAAAAGGGAACACAGTAGAAGAAGCAAGATTCATCTTAAAGTGTCTTGCAGTTTGTCTTTAATTATCTCTATAGTGAATGTTCGTATAGTTAGGTTTATTTTATTTTTTTTTTTATTTTTTTTGGTTTTTCGAGACAGGGTTTCTCTGTTTAACAGCTCTGGCTGTCCTGGACTCGCTTTGTAGACCAGGCTGGCCTCGAACTCGCAAAGATCCGCCTGCCTCTGCCTCCCAAGTGCTGGGATTAAAGGCGTGCGCCACCACCGCCCGGCAGGTTTATTTTTTTTAATTCCCATTTTATAGATAAGGAAACAGAAGCTTGTGGTAAATAATTACCTAATACAATGGGGTTAAAATTCTTTTTTCTAGAGAAAATACTTTTTGTTTATTATTACTCTTTTTTCCATCCTGACCCCGGATTCCTCTCCCTCCTTTCATCCCAGTTTTTCCCTACAAAGTCCCCTTTTCCCTACCCCCAACCTACTCCTCCTGTTTCTCATCAGAGAAGGGTAGGCCTTCCATGGATATCAACCAGCCCTGGCATATCAAGTGAGACTAGGCACCTCCTCTCTTATTAAGGCTAGAAAGGTAACCGAGTAGGAGGAAAGGGTCCCAAAGGCAGGAAATAGTCAGAGCACTCTGCTCCCACTGTTAGGAGTCCCACAAGAAGACCAAACTATAAAACTGTAACATGCGCAGTGGGCCTAGGTCAATCCCACACAGGCTCCCCGGTCGGCGGTTCAGTCTCTGTGAGCCACTATGGACCCAGGTTAGTTGATTTTGTGGGTTTTCTTGTGGTATCCTTCACCCCTCTGCCTCCAACAATTCTTCCTCCTCTCTTCTGCAGGATTTCCCAAGTTCCACCTAATGTTTGGCTGTGAGTCTCAGTACTTTTAATTATGTATTATATGTTTGACAGACCTTGTGAAGATCAAATTTGTCAACTTTTAGAAAAAGTCTACCCTGCTATGCAATTCCCAGCTACAGTTTCCACATGGTATCTTTGACTGTATTCCACATGATAGTTTCTTACTGATAATCTGCCCTATTTCAACACCCTTGCCAACAGTATCCTGTTTCTTACTGTGCAACAAAAGTTGGTGCTACAACTACTAGACCCACAGCACCTACTGTTAAATAACTAAAACAAAACACGAGCACACCACCTCCTACTGGCATACAGAAAGTACCTGGGAGGACAGAGAATTAATTACTGAAGGAAGCAGACAAATGGAGAAGTCTACTGGCCAAAGGCTCTCTAATAATATGCCTTGTTTTAAGACCCTAATTAAATTCTAATCAGAGTTATGGCAGACAAAATTGTTTAGCAAGCTTTTTGTGGTGATCAAATCCCGGAGGTAACAAACTCAAGAGAGGATTTTTTTTGACTCAGTTTTACTCATGGTCCATGGCTTGTACATCCATGGTAAGACAGAAACACAAAGGGAGGGCATGAAGAAGTTAGTTATTCATTTCATGGCAGTTAGGCAGCAAAGAAAAGTAATGAGGAGACCAGAGCCAGGATACTGTCTTCCAAGGTGCATGCCCTTGGTAATCCACTTCCTTCATGTAGGCCTTGTCTTCCATGGTTCCACCATATATAGAATAACCCAATAACCTACTCAAAACACTTAAAAGTCTATGTCTCTGGAAGCTAAGAATGGCCTTAAACTCACTATGTAGCTGGAGCTGATCCTCCTGCCTCCAGTGTTGGGATTAATGGGGTGTACTACCACCCTGGCTTCAAATTTTGAATGGATTAAACCAATGACTAGGACAGAGCCTTGATGACCTAGCTGCCTCTAGAAAGATCTTACAGACTTATCTAGGTGTTTCTTTTATATTTATGTTCATATGAATGTATGTGTGCATGCATGTGTGCGTGTGCGCATGTGTGTAGGTCAAAAGTCAATGCTGGGAGTCTTCCTCTATGGCTTTCTGTAGAAAATGAATTTTAAATTATTTCCAGTATTTTTTTTTTTTTTTTGGTTTTTCGAGACAAGGTTTCTCTGTTTAACAGCTCTGGCTGTCCTGGATTCGCTTTGTAGACCAGGCTGGCCTCGAACTCACAAAGATTCGCCTGCCTCTGCCTCCCAAGTGCTGGGATTAAAGGCGTGCGCCACCACCGCCCGGCTATTTCCAGTATTTATATTAAGTTATTTGGTTTGTGGTGTTAACCTTAACCTGTCATTATAAATAATCACACAGACACCTGATAGATTTTAACAAGCCTTAGCCTGGATTGTGCAATCTTGGCCCATCTACTCTAGCTTATTTTATTCCCCAAATAAAACCCCATATATACATTCGTCCCTTTGGGGTGTTATTCTCCACGCTATGCCAATGTTCTAGGCCACACAGAGATATGATTCTTCTATTTACCCATGGTGTGTCTCCTCCTTCTTCCTCTTGGCTTCTTCTTCCCATCATCCTCCCACGCTCCTCCAGAGTCTGCCAACCTTTTCCCCACCTACCTCTCTCTCTGCCCAATCACAGGTCTCAGCATTTTATTAAGACCAATCAGAGACAATGGTTAGCAAGCAAAGTAACAGACAGCAAGCAGGCCATTGGGAGCAATCAATTCACTGCATCAGCTTTCCACCTTGTCTTGGAAATAGTTTTCTCTCTGAACTTGGAGCTCACTGATTCTGCTAGACCAGCAGATAGTAAGCCCCAGGAATCTTCTTTATGTCCCTCTTCCTAATGCTGGAAATAAAGGCACATATTATTGTGTCCAGCTTTCTATGTGGGTTCTGGGGATCTCAACTCCGATCCTCATGCTCGAATGATAAGCACTTTACCAACTGAACAATCTTTTGAGCCCCTCTTAGGTGCTTTTTTTTTTTTTCTCTTTTGAGACAGGGTTTCTCTGTGTAGCCCTGGCTGTCCTAGAACTCACTTTGCAGACCAGGATGCCCTTGAACTCACACAGATCTTCCTGCCTCTGCCGCCCATGTGCAGGGATTAAAGGTGTGCACCACCACAACCAACAGGTGCTTCTTTTATTTTATTATTTATTTACTTATTTTAAAAATGTGTTTATTTATTTTATGTATGGGTGTTTTATCTGCATAAACATCTGCAACCAGAAGAGGGCATCAGATCACGTTGTGGATGGCTGTGAGCCACCATGTGGTTGTGGGAATTGAACTCAGGACCTTTGGAAGAGCAGCTAGTGCTCTTAACCGCTGAGCCATCTCACCAGCCCCAGTGCTTCTTTTAAAACAAACAAAAAGAACTTTTATTTGTGTGTGAGCATACGTGCTTGCTTGCTTTCCTGCTTATGCCACAGAGCATGTGGAGGTTAGAGGACAATTTACAGGAGTTGGTTCTACCCTTCTTACCATGTGGATTCTGGGGTCAGAGGGGGGTTGAACTCTACTTTTTTTTTTTTTTAAGATAGTGTTTATATATTCCTGGATGTCCTGGAACTCACTACCATACCCAGCTGGCCTCAAACTCAGAGATGTGACTGCTTCCAAATGCTGGGATTAAAAGCATGAGCTAACACACCTAGCCTCCAAAATCCCAAGATGCAGTCAGGCTGACACGATTAACCATCACAAGCTGGGTGGTGGTGACACATTCCTTTAAACTCTGCACTAGAGAGGCAAAGGCAGATAGATCTCTGTGAGTTCAAGGCCAGCCTGGTCTACAGAGCAAGTTCCAGGACAGTCAGGGCCACACAGAGAAACCTTGTCTCAAAAAAAAAAAGTTTAACCATCACAAATATCTACATACAAAAACCAGTATTTTCATATACCAATAACAAACTATATGAAAACAATCTCATTTACAATAGCTATAAAAGCAAAAACCTGGGAATATATTTAAATGAAGAAGAGAAGGACCACTAAAAAAAAAAAAAAACTATATGACAGAACTCAAAGAGAACATAAAAAAGTGAAAAGATGGTCCATGTCTATATGCATGGGATGGGAGAAAGCACTGTTGAAGTGTCCCCTTTCTACCCAAACTGATTAAGATTTTGTGCAATCCATATCAAAACACCAATGACATCTTTCAGGCAACTAGGGAAAAATAACTAGGGAAAAAGAATCAATTCATATAAACCCATAAGACAAGGAAGCAAGAAGACAAAGTCAAAGCAATCTTGGACAAAAAGGACAACAGAGGTTATCACATGATGACAACATGGCTCCAGCAACCAAAATAGCATAGTACTTACTGTCAGGGAAACAGTTACCAGGTGAGTGGAACAGAACAGAGCACTTAGGAATGTAAGCAGGTCTCTACTGTTTCCTGGTCTCCAATGAAGGTGCTAACAACAGACAGTGGGCAAAGGACAGTCTCTTCTAAAATGGTGCAGGGAGGGTTGGGAATGTAGATGCAGAGCATCAAACGAGACTTGTCTCTTCCTACACACAAATTAACATTTTAACATTTGAAACTCCAACTGCAGAGGGAAGCTCTGGGGCAACACTTCAAACTCTATAATAGGCAAAGGGTTTGTTTTTTGGGGTGGGGGGGCTGGGGTCAAGATCCTAAAAGTACCAGGAACAAAAACAAAAGCAGACAAAATTACATCAAATTAAAAAGCTTCTCCCCAGCAAAGGAAACAATCAACAGAATAAAGAGCCCACAGAATGGGAAAAAAATATTACCTACCATCTGACTGGGTAAACATCCAGAACATATATGGAATGTAAAAATGAGTGGTCCACTGGGCAGTAGTGGCACACCCCTTAATCCCAGCACTCAGGAGGCAGGCAGATCTCTTGTGAGTTCAAGGCCAGTTGGGTCTACATAGTGAGTTCCAGGACAACCAGGGGCTACATAGAGAGACCCTGTCTCCAAATACCAACCAAACAACAACAAAAAATGAGTGTTCCAATAAATTAAAGAAGGGGCAAATGAGCTGCACAGGTACCTCTCAAAACACAAATGGTGAGCAAACACAAAAACACTGCTATCATTTGACATCACTGAAATACACATCATTCGTATAATGAGAGACCATCTCACTCTGGTTAGAATAACTATTATAAAACAAAATGCTGGCAAGGATGCAAAAGAAGGAACTCTCATATACTCTAGAGATCAGTCTGAGGATTATTCAAAATACAAATAGTTGGGAATGGTGGCTCACACCTTTAACTGCGGCAGGTACCCAGATGCAAAAGCAGGCAGATCTCTGTGAGTCTGAGGCCAGCCTGAGGCTACTCAGTTAAGACCCTAATTCAAACAAACAAGCAAGCAGAAAGCAAGAAACAGGGCTAGAAAGATAGCTCAGTGAGTCAGGCACTTGCTGAACAAGCCTGATACATAACTCAGTCACTGGATCCATGCAAAGACAGGCAGGAATCAACTCAACAAAGTTGTTGTCTGACCTCCCCAGAGGTGTCATGGCATGTATGTGTTGACAGACACTGACTCAGACACACACACACAGACATGTGTACACAGATAGACACACACAAACCCCTCTTAAAAACATACAAAAAGAATACATGTTTTTGAAGTTTAAAAAATATAAAACTTCAAAACTCACTAAGAAATAGATTTACCATACTATTCAGCTATTCTACTTCCAGGTACACATCCAAAGGAGCAAACCAATGACAGCAGCAAAAAGGTAGGTATTACATGTTCCCTCTTATACACAGCTTTAAAAAATGTCTTGAAAAGGCTGAGGATGGTGGCATATGAATTTAATCTCAGACCTTGGGAGGCAGAAGCAGACAGATCTCTGAGTTGGAGGCCAGCCTGATCGTTATATATCAAAGTTCAGGCTATCCAGGGCTGTGTGGTGCCGTCCTCTCCCCCACAAATACTGAAGATAAAACACTTCTAACTAGAAGGGGGTGGCGAGACCTAATCAGTGCACGCTATATGCATGTGTGGAAATATCATATTGAACCCATTAATACATATGATTGATATCTTAATAAAACCAGTAACTTAAAAATACTATTCTGTATTTTGGGGGACACAGGGTTTCTCTGTGTAGCCCTGGCAGTCCTGAAACTCAATTTGTAGACCAGACTGGCCTCAAACTCAGAGATCTACCTGCCTCAGCCTCCTGAATGCTGGGATTAAAGGCCCAGCTACAAAAATACTCTATTCACAATAATAATAATAATGAATCAGAGGACTGTACATAAAGACCACAATTGCTTCTCATTTTAAACCCATTACATTAAATTCACAGTAATGAACCTGCCTTAGCCTATTACCTACTGGGATTATAAGCACTGAGCCACCATATCAGGCTACTGAAACCATTCCCAAAAAAAAAAAAAAAAAAAAATCCACCATTCTGTAAAATCTGTAAAACCCACTGCCACACGTACAGCTCTATTCTCTCTCTTTGTCAGAAGATGTCATGAGAGTATCTGCAGCAAGGTTTGTGTTAGGAAAGACCCCAAGCTGCATGCACAGGAGAATGGGACAAGGCAAATCATGGCAGGATTCTGTATACCAGAGCATGGATGAACTACAGCCAAACCAAAACAGCACCTGCACGAGCATCTGAAATGTGACACCACTGTTAAAAAGCCTGAACACAAGGTAACATATTAAACCCAGCTTTTAAGAGTAGAGAAAACAAATGTCTGTCATTGTAATAGGAAGTGGAGATGGCTGAAGGCTGAGATGACCGTGTCTAAGGGGATGCCAGCCAGCGGTTAACAGTAGTAGCGCTCTTGGACTGGTTAGGGCAGGTATGCTTTATAATGTAGTTTCCATGGTATATATGAAATGTCATATACTGAAAAGACAAAAATGGGAATACCAGTGTGCAAACTGCCCCCACTGCAGTGAGTACAAACCCCGGGGCACTCACTGGTCGAGGGTCTTGTAGTAGATGTCCAGGTCCTTGTTCACCAGCTCTGTGGTTCTCATGACGATCATCATTTCTCTATACTTCTCCTCAGCATCCCGAAACTGAGGTTCTCGGAGCTCCTTCTTAAAGTGAAGAATTTCTTCTTCATAGCCTTTCTGTCGCCCTAATGCTAAACTGTGGTTTCTTTTAATTGTTTCTATATTCTCTTCCAGCTTCTGGTGTTCACTAGAAAAGGGGAAACGTTTAGTGAGCACTGTCTAGCTTTGGACAAGCTAAGCAGAAAGCCCTTAGATAGGAGTCACTCTTCTCAGTGAGGAGCATATGGCAGAGGTTCTCCTTGTTTTCTAAGACTTCTGAGCTAATTCTCTTCCTTCCAAACTCTCCAATATTTAGGTTTCTGAGCAGCTAATTTTTGTGTTCCCAATAAGAACCCTCACAACATGTGAGCACCATGAGAGCCCCTGGCTTTCAGATCCAGACAATGGAAATAAAGCACTGCTGGGATTCACGCCACAAAGTCACACTCTTCTGCTTTAGAACTAAGATGCAACAACCACCAACTGCCAACAATGACAAGTTCCTGGATAACAGGCTTCAACCAGTTTTATTTACAAATGTCAAAGTTTCAAGGACACAGTACAATTTTATCTGCAATAAATTATTTTCTATAGTAAAATTCATTTTAAAATTCTATTTTCAGCCTGGCGTGGTGGCACACGCTTTTAATCCCATTACTCAGGGCAAAGGCAGGTGGATCTCTGAGTCTACAGAGTGAGTTCCAGGATAGTCAGGGTTACACTGATAAACCCTGTCTTGGGAGAAAAAAAAAAAAAAAAAGGAAGGGGAAGAAAATAATGTGGGGAAAAGACCTGGGAGGACACTCCATTATAAAAAACTGGGTGCTGGGGATCCAACCTGGGTCCTCTGGAAGACCAGCCAGTCCTCTCAACTACTGAGCCATCTCTCCAGTCCCTGGTTTCTTTATATTATAATGGTAAAGATCTTCACTAAAACAAAACACTTTTTATGTTGAGTGTGGTGGTGATCATGACTGTAATTCCAGCCCTAAAGTGGTGGAGGCATGAACACCATGAGTTTGGGGCCACCCTGGGCTGTTCAGAGAGACCTCCAAAATAAACAAACACTATTCATTAAAACATACTTTTTCATTTGTAAAACTTTCATTTGTCCCATCTCCTTCAAATGCTGTTTTCTTTCTTCTTCAACTTCTTTTAGTTCCTCTCTTCTTTTTCTTAGTGTGAGGTTATCCTGTAGCCACCTTTCCTGTATCTAGACATAATATTGTATCAGTTAACAAAAACCAACAAGCTACTAAGAGGCACATGCAGACTGCTAGTGATAACACTGCCTTCCTCACAATCGGGTTAGACAGGCCAGAGGAAAACCCAGCCAGTGGGATGGGAGGGGCAGGAAGACAAAGCAGCTTGCACTGCCCCTACATGACTGTCATGTAAGCTCTCTTCTTTGGCAGTGGATAAGCTTCTTAATAAATGAGTAGAGCATGTATGTTTGTGTACTTAACTTACTTACAAAACATTGATATGTTTGGCAAAAAGTTATTAAATGTGATTTTATATCACACAAAATAATTATCTAAAATGGAAAAATTAACTAGATGTTATATTTAATTGTTTTTTTTTTTGGGGGGGGTTCAAGACAGGGTTTCTCTAACAGCCCTGGCTGTCCTGGACTCTCTTTGTAGACCAGGCTGGCCTCGAACTCACAGAGATCCACCTGCCTCTGTCTCCCAAGTGCTGGGATTAAAGGCGTGCGCCACCACACCCAGCTTAATTGTTATATGTTTTTAAAGACAGGGTTTCACTTTGAAGGCCTTGGAACTCACAAAGATCCACCTGCCTCAGCTTGCTGGGATTAAAGATGTGTTATCACCACACTCAGCCCAGACATTCTATGTCATATCTACAACCTAGCAGGTCATCTTTCCCAGAACCCTTGCTACATAGCCTGCTGATCTGAAGAACATAAGACTCCATTATCATGTACAATATTTATGTTCTTACAGTATTAATTAAAAACAAAATTTTCACAAATCGTGACATCAATACACACTGAAGTCTTTCCCTGTGTTTATTCCCTAGTCTTTTTGTCTCCTAACGTGTGTCCAGACTATTAGATACTTTAGAGTTCATGTCATACAATCTCTGCCTTCAGGTTGACAAATACAAGTTGAGAGGTCCTACTCTGAACATCCAAAATTCACTATGGGTTTGGTAGCATTTCAGATTTTGAATTAGGGGTGCTCAACTGATAAAGAGTTTATGTAATTATTACAAAATCCAAAGAACTGTAAGATGTGAAACATTGCTAACACCTAACATTCTAGATAAGGGATACTCTACCCATAATCACACAAGGAAATGGGAAGTAACACATAGCTGTGAACTTGAGGTTATTCTGCCAGTTGACCTGGAATATTAAAAAATGCCAGGTGTGGTGGTGCACACCTTTAATCCCAGCACTTGGGAGGAAGAGGCAGGCAGATCTCTGTGAGTTCAAGGCCAGCCTGGTCTACAAAGTGAATTTCAGGACAGCCAGGGCTGTTACACAGAGAAACCCTGTCTCAAAAAACAAACAAACAAAAGACAGAAAAGAAAAAAGACATTCAATCACTTGGCAAGAGTGATAAACAACTACCTAGATAGTTTTCCTGGTGATTACAATGATCTACAAAAGACATACTAAGAGACAATTTAGAAGCTGGCGATGAAATTTAGGGGAAGAACTTGCAGAAACCCAATGCTAGGGGAGCAGGATGGGGAGCAGGGTGTTGACAATTTCTTGCTTCCAATAGTGAAGGATCTGGGTAGTGTAAGAGGGGAGACAAGGCTCCCCTCACACATGCTAAAGGTTTATATCCAACTGTGTTCCCAAGAACCACTATTTTCAGATTTTTAAAAGATTATCAAGAAGTATGGTAAAGCTGAGTGTGGTGGTGCATGCTTTTAGTCCCTGCACTCGGGAGACAGAAAAAGGAGAATCTCTGAGTTTAAGGCCAGTTTGGTCTACATAGTAAGTTCTAGGTCAGTCATAGATACATACTGAGACTCCCAAGAAGAAAGGAAAAAGTTAAGGCTACCATTGTGCAAATTCATGAAGGCGTTCTTATGAACAGCTAAAGGTAGCCAAAGTGACATGGCTGTGTATGTTCAGTCTGAACTAGACACACTGTAGGCAGATGTGCCCTCTGCCATGGAGAACCTAGCTTACAGTTTACATGGAAAGGCTGCTTTCGTCTGGTATGATCTAACATCTGAATTGACTACATGAAAGGGCTCTTTATAAAGTGCTACCACACTGTAGGAAAGACTGATTCTCACGCAACATTCTTAATCTGACTGTACATAGCCATCAGAAAGATAAGAATTTCTTTTAGATTAGCTTCTACTCCTACTTTAGTTTGAAAGCACAAGTAGGTAAAAGGCAACAGCTTTGTCAGGCATACCTAGGTTCAAACTGCAATATTCTCATTTTTTTTTTTTTTGGTTTTTCGAGACAGGGTTTCTCTGTGTAGCCCTGGCTGTCCTGGACTCAATTTGTAGACCAGGCTGGCCTCGAACTCGCAAAGATCCGCCTGCCTCTGCCTCCCAAGTGCTGGGATTAAAGGCGTGCGCCACCACTGCCCGGCAATATTCTCATTTTTTTTTTTAAACATTTATTTATTTATTATGTATACGGTTCTTGCTCTACATATATGCCCGGGCAGATCTCAATGTAGATGGCTGTGAGCCACCATGTGGTTGCTGGGAATTGAACTCAGGACCTTGGGAAGAACAGCCAGTGCTCTTAACCTCTGAGCCACCTCTCCAGCCCAATATTCTCATTTTTAAACTGGACAATTTTAGGCAAATTTATTTAAATTCTCTAAGACTCAGTTTGTACGGAATATGGTGATAATGCCACTCACTGTAAAGGTTAAGTAAGTCAGGACAGTGGTTGGCTTAGTAATTTGCTGGAAAAAAGCTTTGGGGTCCAATTTTCCTTTGTACTGTAAGCAGTAGGAATTCTAACTGCAGCTCACAAAATATAAAGAATAAGAAAGGAAAAAAATAGGTTAACACTTAAAGTTCAACAATATTGTTTCTTTGATGGTGTGTGTGCATCACACATGTCAGGTGTGTGGCAGCCAGGACAACCTTGAGTGTCACTGCTCACAGTCCACTTCAGTATTGTTTGTTTTTGAGGCATGGTCTCTCAGTGACACTGGAACTCACCAGTATGCACTAGGCATACCTGTCTCTGTCTGTGTGTGCCACGATGCTTGGCTTTCACCAGTGTTATCTTGTACTGCACTAGAAACCTGACGATACAGGGTGAACTTATTACGGTTTTTATGACCGCTGCTAAGTCAGATCATCTCTACTTTCCTTCACATATATTCCTTCACCTAAAGAAGGGAGGCAGATAAGAGTTCAAATTACTTCTATAGGATAAAACTTAACAAGACTTAAACAAGCTGTGAGTTTCCTGTCACAGAGCTCAGCTGATATAGTAATGCATATAGTTTGCCACTATTGACTTCCAGAGAAACACAGCCAATACCATGCAGTTAGGTCTGAAGGGGAATTCATTAGGACAGTTGACTCACATAATTATAGAGAGTAAGGAATCTGCAAACTGGATTCCAAGATGCCAGAAACACAGCTCAGTGCTAAGCCTGAGAACCTGAGGGTCACTGGTCTAAGCCCTGGACCCTTTCTTCCTCCTGTCTCTACTACCCTAGCTAGTGTTGGGACTTATAATGTGCAACACATGCAGTTTATACAGTGCTAGTGATTAAATCCAAGGACCCCTGCATGCCAGGTAAGCACTCTACCAACTGAGTTACATCTCCAGCCCAGGAGCCTGGAAGTCTGATGTTCAAGAGCAAAGAGTGTATCCCACAGGGCTGGAGAGATGGTCTGGCAGTTACAGCACTTACTGCTCTTGCAGAGGATGGAGTTTGGTTCCTGGCACCCATGTTAGTTAGCTCACAACTACTTGTAATTCCAGTTCCAGTGGATCTGACATCCTCTTCTGGTCCTTGCAGGCATGTATATTCTCATGCACATACATATATACACAATAAAATAAATCTTTAAAAAAATGTATTTTAGTGCAAGAGACATGAAATTATTTTCTCTCCTTTTCTGTCCTGTCTAGGCTCCCAGCCAATTGGAAGGTACCTGCTCACACTGTAAGCAGACATTCCAGACACATGTATTAGTTCAAGCAGATTATTCTTGTATTGGTATTTTTTATCTGAAATGCCTAGGTATGGTTCTGCTTGTCTGTAATCCTAGAACTTGGAAGGTGAAGACAGGAGGGTAAGGAGTTCAAGGTTCTCAGCAACACAACTAGTCACAGATTAGCCTGGACTTCAAGACCCTGTCTTAAAGAAACAAACAATAAAAAATTCTTGGTAATATAGCCAGATACTCAGTAGAAAGCTGATTTGGCTAATCCTCAAAAGACAAGTTTCTACCAATAAACGATATCCCCAAGACGTCAAAGTATCATGTACAACGAAGTCATTCAAACAAACAGTGAATTTGGCTGAAGACAACACGAACAAGCCAGGAAGTGGTGCCTCACACCTTTAATCCCAGCACTTAGGAGGCAGAGGCACATGTGAGTTCAAAGATGGCCTAATCTACAGTGGGAGCTCCAGGCCAGATAGGGCTACACAGAGAGACTCTGTCTTGAAAAAAAAATAAAGACAACACAAACAGAAAAAAAAGTATGTTGAAATAACATCTCAATTTATTTTTTTATTATTTACACTTATCTGTCTGTGTATCTGCTAACACATAAAACACTTCTTCAAGATCAAATAAGAATATAACAGTAACAACATCTAGAAAGAAGACTGAGAACAGGAGGAGGGAGATACTTAATTTTTTATCTTTAATTTTTTTTTTTAAAGATAGGATATCATATGTAGCCCCAGCTGGCCTGGAACTCACTCTATAGACCGTCTCAGATGCAGAGACCGCCTGCCTCTACCTTCTGAGTGCTGGGACTAGAGCACGTGCTGCCACCCCCATGTCTGAACTTTTCTGTTTAAACTTCTGCCACCTGAGCTCTTTATTAAAATAAAAATGAGCGCCAGGTATGGTAGTACATGTCTTTAACCCCAGCACTCGAAAGGTCGTGGCAGGAGGATCTCTAAGTTTAAGGCCAGCCTGGTATACAAATAGAGTCCAGGACAGCCAGGGCTCTGTTCCACAGAGAAACCTTGTCCTGAAAAACCAAAATAAAATAGAAATGAAAAATAAAGAAGAAAAGAGAGTTATGCTCCTGTTTGCATTTCCATCCAATTTATCTTCTATTATAATAAATGTACTATGGAAACAGTGTTTTGATGCCATGAACAGAGAGCCCTACCTTCTGTGTGTCAATATCTTGCCTCATGGTTCCCATTTCTTTATTTATCTTTTCTCTTTGTTTGTCACATTCATTTAGTTGAACTACAACTTCATTAAGTTCAGTTTCCTTTTGCTAAAAAAAGAAAAAAAATCATTAAGTGCATATAATAAAAACAAACAAATAATAATTTTGTTTCAAATTACCTTCTTATAGTCATCTTTTCCATCTTGAATATAATTCTCTATGTCTTTCATGTAACCATGAATATTTTTAACCTTCTCTTTGATGTCATTGATCTGTGGAAAAACATTTATTAAAGTTACACACATACACAGAAAAACAAAACCAAAAATTTACACTAGATGAGCTTGGCATGGTGGTATATGCCTGTAATCTTAGTACTTGGGAGGGAGGCTGAAACAGGAGGATCACCATGACTCCAAGACCAGCCTGGTCTACACATCAAGTGCCAGGGAGCCAGAGCTACACAGTGAGACTCTGCCTCAAGAAAACAAACAATGGCCGGGCGGTGGTGACACACGCCTTTAATCCAAGAACTTGGAGGCAGAGGCAGGCGGATCTCTGAGAGTCTGAGGCCAGCTATGTCTATATAGAGACCCTATCTCAAAAACTAAACAAGCAAACAAAAAGAAAACAACTAAGTAAATAATACTTTTAAAAATCACAGGATGAGATTAGGGCATAAGAGAACATAATGAAACACTGGTTTAAAAGCTAGAAATCAGAGACAAAGAATTCACATTCTTTAAGGATGTGGCTCTTGATAAGTTAAGTATACCCTAGTGGACAGCTCCACACCCATCAGCACATGACTGGTGCAAAATGGACTTGGTGGGTTATAAAGAAAAGAAGAAGAGGACATGAAGTTTTTTTGTTTGTTTTAATTTATTTTTTTATTTCTTCAAGTTACATCTCAATCCCAATCCCCTCCCTAGTACCCCCTCCAGTCCCACACTCCCAGCTTCTTCCCCCTCAACCCTCCCATCCCTTTCCTTTTTTTTTTTTTAAGTTTAAGGTATATCTTTCCCCCCAACAGCTGCCCCTTTCAGTCCAACAAATGGTTCTTTCTCTTATAACAATAAATATAATACAAAACAACAGAAATAATTAGGCCACAATTATGAGAGCTATAGGGCTTAGCATACATTCCCAATGTCCAGGAGGACATGAAGATTAAAGGGAGAATGGGAACGGGTAGATCTAGGAGGAATTTTTAGTGGAAGGAGTGGGAAAGTAAATATGATCAAAATATATTTTATGATATAAAATTCTCAAAGAATAAAATTAGCTTAAAAAAAAAAAAGAACTTTGAAGCCAAATGCTCTATGTTCCACCACTATCTAATTTTACAGATTTCTTCAATGGGAATATATTAGTCTCAATTTTTTTGAGTACCTAGTCTTAATTCTTCTGTTGTAGATCACAAAGCAAAAATTTAGTTTTAAAGTTTTAAGTTTTTAAGTTTAATCTTTACTCAAGAGTGAATTAAGCCGGGCATGGTGGCGCACTCCTTTAATCCCAGCACTTGGGAGGCAGAGGCAGGCGGATCTCTGTGAGTTCGAGGCCAGCCTGGTCTACAAAGCAAGTCCAGGACAGCCAGGGCTGTTACACAGAGAAACCCTGTCTCGAAAAACCAAAAAAAAAAAAAAGAGTGAATTAAAACTTAATTTTGACTCAATATCAAAATGTTATCGTGGTTTAGTGGATAAGATCACTTACTAGCCAGCCTAAGGACCTGACTTCAAATTTCCAGCACCCATGTTTAAAAAAAAAAACTGAGGATGGTTGTGTGTGCCTGTAACCTCAGCATCGAGGGCAGGGTAGACAGGAGGAGCCTGGAAGCTCACCAGGAAACTCCACTGAGAGTTCTCTCTCAATGAGATAAGCGGGAGAGCAAGAGGACGGCCTCTAGCTCTCCAGCTCTTCTCTTGTAGTTACTCATGGGTATGCACACTCCAGTACTCAGGTGGGTGATGCTGCGCGCACGCACACACGCACGCAGACACACACACACACACACACACACACACACACACACGCACACACACATACAGACACATGCACATACCACACACACATGCAGACAGACACACAGACACACACACGCCATGAAGGCTAGGGATGTAGCGTGGAGAGAAGAGTGCTACCCTACATTCATTCACAAGGCTTAGTCCAATGTTCAGCACTGAGAAAAAAAATAGTATCACAAACCTGAACATATTCTTTATCTTAGCAAGTTATTCAGTTTATGTGAAATAATAATGCTATGAATATTTAACACAGGCATTGGGTAAGAAAAGATGTACACAAGAACTTACTTTATCCTGAGCCATTTTGTTATTTGTATGTTTTCTATGGATTAATTCTTCTTTTTCCTGCTGGAACTTTTCCAGTGCTGTCTCCAAAGGATGTATTTGCTCTTTAGCATCCTAAACACACACACACACAAAATCAGACCACTCATATAAAACTCCATTATCTTACTTCAGATGCCAGGCTCCATAGCTTTAATAAAACATGTCCGAGGTGTCAGGCCTTAATGTCAACTTATTTTCACCTCTTACAGGGTCATGAAGATGGCACCATTATTTTTATCCACATATTTCAGAGAGGCAAACAAGCACAAACAGTAACTTATTCACGGTCATAAAAGTAAATGATGTAGATATTAGCTATAAAGGATAATTATGTCAAAATTTTATCATGGCTTAGTGGGCAAGAGCACTTGCTATGCTAGCCTAAGGATCTGACTTCAAATTCCTAGCAACCATGTTTGAAGTCAGATCCTGGGCATGGTTATGTGTGCCTGTAACCTCAGCATCAAGGGCTGAGGAGACAGGAGGATCCTGGAAGCTCACCAGGCAACTCCATTGAGAGTTCTCTCTCAAGATAAAGTAAAGGAAAGCCATAAAGTAAAAGATAACCATGCTACAATCCACAGACCCAAGGAAGCTATGTAACAAGGAGGGCTCAAGGGGGGATGCTTGAATCTCCCTGAGAAGGGGAATAAAATAGACATCATGGTGAAGAGGGGCATGATGACACGGGGGAGGGAGGGATATGAACAGGAGGGATCAGGTGGGGAGAGGATGAAAGGAGGGAGTACTGGAGAGACAACTGGAACGAGGGGGCATCTCTAAAAACCTAGGGCAATGGAAACTCCCAGGAATCTAGGAGGGTGACCTTAGCTAAGACTCCTAGCAGATATGAGGCCTGAACCAGCCATTTCCTGTAACCAGGCAAAACTTCCAATGGAGGGATTGGGACACCAAACCAGTCACAAGACCTTCAACCTATAATATGCCCTACTTACAAGATATGCAAGGGTAGCATGGAACAGAAATTGTGGGAGCAGCCAACCAATGACTGGTCCAGCTTGAGACCCATGCCAACCCCTGACACTGTTAATAATATTCTGCTATAATTACAGACAGGAACCTAACATAACTGTCATCAGAGAGGCTTTACCCAGTAACTGACTAAAACTGATTCAGAGACCCACAGCCAAACATCAGGCAGAGCTTGGAGAATCCTGTGGAAGAAGGGGGAGGAAGGATTGTGAGAGCCAGGATTGTAGGAGCCAGAAGGGTCAAAGACACCATAAGAAAACCCTCTGCATATATTTAACAGCTGTGCAGCTTCAGCTGGGTGTGGTGGCACATATCTTTAATCTCAGCACTTGGGATGCAGAGGAAGGAGGATCTCTGAGTCTGAGACCAGCCTGGTCTACAAAGTGAGTCCAGGACAATCAGGGCTCTGTTACACAGAGAAACCCTGTCTCGAAGAAGGGGGAAAAAAAAAAGACAGTTGTGCAGCTTCAGGTGGGACTCCTAAAGCAGGGGCTTTCTGACTCTGCTGCCTGCCTTTGGGAGCTTTTCCCCTGGCTGGACTGCCTCATATAGCCTCAATAAAAGACGTGTCTAGTCTTAACTGCAACTTGATATGCCAAGACTGGCTGATATCCATGGGAGGACTCCTCTTTTCTGAAGAGAGAGGGAGAGAAAACTTCAATCAAGGATGTAAAGTAAATTTAAAAAAAAGTAAATGAAGTACATAAAAGTCTAATCTAGGGGCCAGAGATGTGGATAAGTGGTTAAGAGCACTGACTGCTCTTCCAGAGGATCCATGGCAGCTCACAACTGTGTGTAACTCCAGTTCCAGGACTTCTGACACCCTCATACAGACACACATGCACACAAAACACCAATGATCATAAAATAAAAATAAACTTTTAAAAAATGTCTAACCTAGTCCATCCAGCTCCAGAGATTACTCTCCACCAAAATGATCAGATTCTTGATCTAGGGCATGTGCTACAATTATATCACAAAGCTTTACACATGGATTTTCAAGATTCAACAGGACCTGTCAGTTCTATGTGATAAAAGACTATAAAGATAGCCGGGCGGTGGTGGCGCACGCCTTTAATCCCAGCACTTGGGAGGCAGAGGCAGGAGGATCTTTGTGCGTTCGAGGCCAGCCTGGTCTACAAAGTGAGTCCAGGACAGCCAAGGATACACAGAGAAACCCTGTCTCGAAAAACCAAAAAAAAAAAAAGACTATAAAGGTTTATTCAGACCAATATTTTTTTAAATTATTATTTATTTTTATTTCATGTTTTGCCTGCATTTATGTCTGTGAGGGTGTTGGGTCCCCTAGAACTAGTGTTACAGACAGCAGATAGCTGTGAACTGCCATATGGATGCTGGGAATTGAGCTCAGGTGCTCTTAACCACTGAGTCATCTCTCCAGCCTCCAACAATATTCCTTAGCAGTTATTTTCATGCCAGTAACAGCATACTGATTGACGGTGGTGTGTACACACCTATTCTGGAAGAAAGGAGACTTTCAAATGAAAAACTATTGCACTAATCAGAAGTCCTGTATAATACTGCTGTTACATACACACACACAGGACAACCACAGTTTAAAACAATGAACCCTGGGCCAGGCGTGGTAGCACAAGCCTTTAATCCCACCCCCTGGGAGGCAGAGGCAGGCGGATCTCTGTGAGCTCAAGGTCAACCTGGTCTACAGAGTGAGTCCAGGACAGCCAGGGCTACACAGAGAAACCCTGTCTTGAAAACAACAACAAAATCAATGAACCCTAAAACCTTGAAACGTGTTCTGAATTTACAAAGGTTACAGGTAAACACAGACATTTATTTGAGACTTCAGCACTGGTGTGTTTTCTCATGCTGGGAGACGGTGGTATGGTGGAAAGCCAAGTGCCTCCCTGTCAGAAGATCCTTCTGAGAATCAACCTTGTTTCCTTTGGGCAAGCATGGAACATTCTGAAATCCCAGATTCTTTTTTCTACAAATGGATACTTGGTTATCTATCTAAACAGGGCTGGGAGACGCTCAATATTTCCAGTAAAAATCACTTATAACCAGTCAAGACTAGTGCAAAAGTAATATTATTTTGTATTATAAACCCAAATTATTTAATCCAAAAGTATTTAAGAAATAAAGGAACGTTAATAACAATGACTGCCAAATAGACTGAGTAACTTGTATAGTGCTTACTGAATGAGTGACTGTAATTATGAAAACCTGGGTAAGGGCCTTTGCTTTGATCACTGAGACAAAGCGAGGGACTGCAATCCAGTGCCTGTGGTATCTCTAGGCCTGCTCACTGTACTGGCAAGCAGTCTGACATCATATGTGGGATCCAATGGAAGCAGTGCTAATACATGGGTGTCTGCCACAAAACAAATAACAACACTTGGGGGGACAAGAATTCACATACAGCCATCAACTGACCACTTCCAGTAACTTGAAATCCACTACCTAATCAGACACTTGGTTCTTCCTTACATGTCCTAACTCTTTCTTCCTAAATTCTGATTAATACCTACTCTGTCACTTAGAAATTACATAAAGAATCATTATAACACTTTCACTTGATTTTCACAATAACTGTAATTATGTCTCTAACACTAATAATGAGAATTTTGTGTCTGTACTAACTTAAAAAACAACATGTATGTACATTTTTACCTTTATCTCTCTGTATAAAGACTGAACTTCTGTGGATAATTCCACAGTCTGCTCCTCCATTTGCTGACGACGTTGCAAATTCGTGGATATCTGCAGTTTCTCTGATTTTAGTTCATTTGTTTTACTTTTCAGGTGTTGAATTTGTTCCTGTTGGTCCTGTATAAACTTGTGGTTCAATTCAATCTTACTGGAAACTGAACAGAAAATAATGAAGCAATGGCTACTGGGTGGGTATAGAAAACACTATCATTCTTTGAGTTCTTGTAGTATATAGAATTCAAAGGCTGAATTTCAGGGGCCTCCACTGCATGCAAAAAGGGTATCCAGCTTGCTGTCCCCACCCTGGCTACTCTCAGGTGAAGCTTACAGGGCAGGTCCGACTCAGAAAGAGCATAGCTCGTCTGACCATCTACAATTCCGAGTCTGTTGCACAAGGCAAAGAAACTGAGAAGTGATACTTGGAGAGAAGAGAGTGAATATGGTGTGGCTCTTCCACAGAGTAGGTATAAATGTATTGTGACACGCATGTGGTGCAGCTTGAAGTCTTTGTGGGGAGTGGACAAAGAGAAGACATTACCTGTATCCAGTTTGTGCTGTTTTTCTTGCTTTTCCTGGTTTACCTGCTGGATAGTTCGATCCAAGTCTACCCCCTGCAGCTTAGCTGCCTGCTGTGCAATTTTCCTTTCAACATCTTTTAGCTCCATCTTAAGAACAGAACAGTTACTTGTAAGAGACTTACTGCATTATCATGACTCAAACCCTTTAAAGCCAAGTTTAAATAGGACAAAAAGTGAAATTAATTACTATATATGCACATGTGTATACATATATGTATATATACATATATGTATGTACATACATTATCTATTTATCTATATATGTAGAGAGAAAGAGAGGCGGAGGGAAGACAGGGTCTCACTGTGTAATCCTGGCTGGCCCTGAACTCACAGAGATCCACCTGTCTCTGCCTCTCCAGTGCTGGGATTAAAGGCGTGCACCACCATGCCCTGATGCAGTGATCTGTTATGTATTCTAAATGTTAATTAATCTGTTCTCAGAGGCCTGCTTGCTGTGTGAGGCCATAAGCCAACACCAAGTTTTGCTCTGTTACCTTGTTTGCTAAGCAGTGTCTCTGGTTGAATAAATGCTGCAGCCTGAATTGGGCAGAAAGAGGTAGGCAGGGCAAAGGTTGGGAGACTTTTGGAGCAGAGAGCAGGCTGGGAAGGAGAAGCAGCAGGAAGGAGAAGATGCCATAGATGGAAAACATGGAAATCATTCCACATGGCCAGGAACATCAGCACAGTGTGGAGAATAAAAGCCCAGGGGATATATGTATATTATACGGGGTTTTATTTGGGCAATAGAATTATGAGCTAGTTTAGATGGGCTAAGATTACTCAAACCAGGCTAAAGTTTGTTAAGATCCATCAGGTGTCTGTGTGTTTATTTATAATGGCGGGTTAAGGATTAACACCCCTAACCAAATAACTATAATATAAATAATTGGTAATAATTTATTTCTTACAACAATGCCCAGCTACTGTTTTTAACACACTCATATTTCACATTCAAGTCCCCACAGATCAATTTTATTCTGTCTTAAAGTGCAGTAAGCTTACCTGGAACCTCTCCATAATTGTAACATCAGTCAGGCATACTTTAGCACTTTCTTCTTCAGGCATTATTGTACCCAAGAGTGTTTCCTGTTCTTCTATGTCATTCTTTAGGCGCTGCATGTCTCTGTTGACACTCTGTAGTTTGTTTCTCAATTCTGGTATTTCCTTCTCCTTCAAATCAATTATGCTTTGCCTGAAGAGAAAACACACTGAGAATCAATCTAGCTGATGTTTTCTCATAACTAAAGAGAGGCTACGTGCATTTGGCAAGAACAGCACAGAGGAGCTGCTACCCTTTTCTAGGACATCCTGTCAATAGCTCGATGATGTCAATATGCCTATTATTTGTGATGTTCACCTTATTCACTTGGCTAAAGTGGCGTTAGCCATGTTTCTCCACTGTAAAATGACTATTTTCCTTTGTATTTAAAATATATATCACCGGGAGGTGGTGACACACGCCTTTAATCCCAGCACTTGGGAGGCAGAGGCAGGTGGATCTCTGGGAGTTCGAGGCCAGCCTGGTCTACAAAGTGAGTCCAGGACAGCCAGAGCTACACAGAGAAACCCTGTCTCGAAAAACCAAAATAATAATAATAATAATAATAAATAAAATAAAATATATATCTTAAGAGGGATACATTGAAAAAAATGTGAACACCCTGTTTTTCAAACATCTGCCTACTGATGTTAGCAGCCACTGGTAATTGTTCGCAATAATTACTACTAAGGTGCTGCCAAACAGAGATATTTTACAAGTTAACTGATTACACTTATCAAAAGTTTCAAGGCCATGAAAAGAGATAGAAAGGCTGATGCACCGTTGCTGCACATAGACTGCAGGAGCCTACAGAGAAAGAACCAGGGCAATGTGGGCTTCTGAGGACAGACGGTGATGAGAAGACTGGTGAAACACACAGGGGCGGTGTGAAGTAGGTTAGCAGTGCTGCACCACTGTTGTTCTCCTGGTTTCACAACTATGTATGGTCACACAAACTGCTAAAATCAGAAGAGTGTATGTGTAATCTCTGCACTAGTTTTGTAACTTTTTCTAAATAGAAAATTATTTCAAAATTAAAAATATTTTAAATTACAGAGAGGAAGGGAAGAAGCCAGACATTCAGCCAAATGCTAATGAGCTCAAGATACAAAACCATTAATCTTTTTTTACGATCACTACTTGAACTTGACTTACTGTCTCTACGACAGGTACTAGCTCCATACCTACTGTTGATGACAACTGTAAAGCACTCTTTATATATATACATATTCAGTCTTTTTCTTTCTTTTTTTTTTAAATCAAGTTTAGGGGCTGGAGAGATGGTTCCATAGTTTAAAGTACCAGTTATTCTTCCAGAGCACTGAGGTTTAATTCCTAGCACCTACATGGTGGATAACAACTGTCTGTAACTCCTGTTCTATGGGATCCAATAACCTGTTCTGGCCTTCATGGGCACTACATGCATGTGGTACACAGATCATACAAGAAAGCAAAACACCCATAAGTATAAAATAAAAATAAATCTTTTTTTAAAAAATCAAGTTTATTTCTGAAAAAAAAATCCAAAATTCTTACTTAAAATTAATTTGCTAAGTTTAAAAGGTACAATAAATTAAATCAGTTGCTAAAAACAAGGAAAAAAACAGCAATCTAAATGTTGCCTATTACAGATTGTAATCATTAGTGATTTTTTAAAAGATTTTATTTATTTATTTGTTTGTTTTTATTATGTATTGTTCTGTCTGCATATATGCCTGCAGGCCAGAAGAGGACACCAGATCTCAATGAAGATGGTTGTGAGCCACCATGTGGTTCCTGGGAATTGAACTCAGGACCTTTGGAAGAGCAGCCAGTGCTCTTAACCACTGAGGCATCTCTCCAGTTCTATTAGTGATTTTTAAAAAGTATATACTATGACCAAGAAATGCCAACCTGAAAGTACTGTGACAATAGGCAACTTCTTATACAAAAAAAGCAATGAAGCATTCTTATTTTATATGTACATTAAAATGAGCAATCAATTCCATTTCTTATTAGTTCTAAAAACTGTGGTCACAGACCACTAAGTTAATATCTGAAAAGTGAGTTATGACAGCATAATAATGGCTGGGGACAGCTGGGAACTAGTAGCACACACACAACGCCAACCCTGTTTTCAAAGTCTCACACACATACATTTGTCCTCAATGTGGTCTTTCCTCTCTGATGATAGTTCTTTTTTTTTTTTTTTTTTGGTTTTTTTCAAGACAGGGTTTCTCTGTGTAGCCCTGGCTGTCCTGGACTCACTTTTGTAGACCAGGCTGGCCTAGAACTCACAAAGACCCACCTGCCTCTGCCTCCTGAGTGCTGGGATTAAAGGCGTGCGCCACCACCGCCCGGCCTTCTGATAATAGTTCTAAGGTGCCACAATAACTGTTTTATACAAAGAGAAGAAACTTCCTTCCTGGAGAATAGGCTATTCAAATCTATTAGGAGTTGGACATGGTGGCACATACCCAGAACCTGGAAGGTGGAGCATGAGGATAAGGAGTTCAAGGCCACTCTCAGATACATAGCACGTCAAAGGCCAGTTACATGAGATCCTGTCTCACAACAAACCAACAAACAACCCACCACCAACAAAAGTCTGATCGGATTCTATGCGTTTTTGTCTGTTTCCTTTTTATGACATTTAACCTTTAGTTTTCACAGGTTAATGTCTCTCACAGTTCACAAGTTGTTACTTTGAACAAATAAGCTACAATTGTATACATCTGTAAAATATAAACATGTTTTTATATATATAATGTGGAAAGACTAAATCTAGTAATTAAACCATCCTCTAACTTGCTTACTGATCACTTTTACCACTGGCCTTCAGGTCAATCAAGCCTCAGATACTTTATACAGCCTCAAATGTTCTTCCTCTGCGCAGCTGCATCCTCCAGGTTTCCAAATCCGATGACACCATCATAATCAACTCCCTTCCCACTACCCTTCAACTACTCTCCATTTTCTTCTACCCATCTATATTTTTCTTCATGACACCAGTCACCAGCAAATTTACTTATTAGTTTATTATCGGTCTCCTCACCAGCCAACAAACTCCACAAGGACGGGGATTTTGCTGTTTAAACTGTATTATCAGCACTTAGCTATGTGCTTACTAAGTAAATACTGGTTGAATAAATACATAGTTCTCTCTAGAGTAGCAGCACCCAGGAGCATATTTTATAGTGCAAAGGCAAGAGTATATCACTGTCTTGCTTCACCAGCAATGCCCCTCTATCCACCACACATTTTTATGTATACATACAGACCTCTATACGTCTTCAAAAGTCACCCAGATGGTATGATAGCAGCTTAACTGTAAGCACAGCTGGAAGGAAGCACAATGATCAACTAGTCCCTCAGTTAATACAGAGGAAAATATGGCCCAGGTGGGTTAAGCAGCATTCCTAAAGGCATTCAGCAGAGCCACAATTAGAAATCTCAGTCATCATTTTTCCACATTAAAAAAAAAAAAAAAAAGTGCTGGGCGGTGGTGGCGCACGCCTTTAATCCCAGCACTTGGGAGGCAGAGGCAGGCGGATCTTTGTGAGTTCGAGGCCAGCCTGGTCTACAAAGCGAGTCCAGGACAGCCAGAGATATTCAGAGAAACCCTGTCTCGAAAAACCAAAAAAAAAAAAAAAAAAAAAAAGTCCTAGTTTATTACCGACCTTTTGGTTGCTGATTTATGTAAATTAATGCATTTTGGAATGTTTTCTCCTCTTCTGGGAGATAGGCCTTTTTCTGACATCCTTGACTCATCCTTCCTTCCCTACTTCTTCAAGACTGATTTCTGTCAGCGCTTGGAAAGCAATCTGGATTCAGCCCCAGCTTCTTCTGGCTGTTGAGTTTTATTGCTTTTAGAGGAAATAGTCTCCTTTCGCACGGTTCCTCTCTTGACAGCCTCACCAGCACCTTGACTCACTTTCAGTGCTTCCTAGGGACCTTTCCTGGCTTCAGTCTCTATTTTTAATGGGATGTATGGTAGCAATACTAGCACACAGGTACCACTTCAGAACTGTGGTCATTACATACATAAGGTCTGCCTTAGCCAGTTGTGGTGACATACACCTTTAATCCCAGTGCTCGGGAGGCAGAGGCAGGTGGATTGTTGAGAGTTTGAGACCAGCCAGGTCTACACAGTAAGTTCCAGGATAGCCAGGACTACATAGTGAGACCTGTCTCTAAACAGAGGCAGCCTTGATGCTATGACTCTCCTTCCACAGATATGAGGAGTCTTTTTTGAATACTGGCAGGCTGTAACTATCACCAACAGAAAATGACAGAAGTATCACTGCACAAGTTTTTGTGCCCAGGTCCCAAGAGATTCAGCTGGGGCTGGAGAGATGGTTCAACAGTTAAGAGAAGGTACTACTCTTGCAGAGGACCTGAGTTTGGCTCTTAACAGCCACATCAAATAGCTCACAACTATCTGTAACTCCAGCTTCCAGAGAATTCAATGCCTATGGTCTCTCTGGGTGTATGCACATGGCACCCTGAATGTGTATACTGAATTTAAAATAATAAAAATATAAGTTTTTATAGATGAAAGAGGGATGACACAAAGCATTGGCTTCCTGTCTCTTGGAATAGCTGTACCTGGGTAACCCAGATACTTTGCTGACAAAATCCCAGGATTAACAAAGAGGCCATGTGAAATCACGCTGTCTGACAGCCTTTAGCTGGGCTCTCAGCCAGCAGTATCAGCCATCCTAAAAGTCCAGTCCCAGCAAACTTTAGGATGCCTGATGCTTCCTCCAAGACTCAGATGACAGTCATCCTACAGAATCATACTACAGAAATGACAGTAAATCCTTGCTGTCATATAATATTACAGCAGTGACTAGAACAAATGCTACCTTTTTTAAAAAAATATTTATCTATTTATGATATATATAGTGTTCTGTCTCCATGTATGCCTACAGGTCAGAAGAGGACACCAGATTTCATTACAGATGGTTGTAAGCCACCAAGTGGTTTCTGGGAATTGAACTTAGAACCTCTGGAAGAGCAGTCTGTGCTCTTAACCTCTGAGCCATCTCTCCAGACCCAATAATACCATTCTTCATTCAGCAGAGTAACCAGAGTCACAAGATATGGCAATGATTAAGAAATGCTACTTGGGCCTTTTTTTTTCCGACATCTTGGTGAGGCTGCGGTGGTCGTCGCCACTCTGAGCTTTGCCATGCCACCCAAGGATGACAAGAAGAAAGATGCTAGGAAATCGGCCAAAAAAAGACAAAGACCCAGTAAATAAGTCTGGTGGCAAGGCCACAAAGAAGAAGTGGTCCAAAGGCAAAGTTTGGGACAGGCTCAACAATCTAGTCCTGTTTGACAAAGCCACATACGACAAACTGTGTAAGGAAGTGCCCAGCTATAAGCTCATTACTCCAGCTGTGGTCTCTGAGAGACTGAAGATTCGCGGTTCCTTAGCCAGGGCAGCCCTTCAGGAGCTACTTAGTAAAGGACTTATCAAGCTGGTTTCAAAGCAGAGCCCAAGTAATTTACACCAGAAACAAAAAGGGTGGCAATGCCCCAGCTGCTGGTAAGGATGCATAAGCAGGTTCAACCAGCTGTACATTTGGGAAAAATAAAGCTTTATTAAATAAAAAAAAAGAAATGCTACTTGGGAGTACTCAGGAGGCAGAGGCAGGCGGATCTCTGTGAGTTCAAGACCAGCCTGGTCTACAAAGTGAGCCTAGGATACACAGAGAAATCCTGTCTCAAAAAACAAAAAGAAAGAAATGTTACTTGGGGCTGGAGAGATGGCTTAGCGGTTAAGAGCACTGGCTGCTCTTCCAAAGGACCCAGGTTCAAATCCCAGCACCCATATAGCAGTTCACAGCTGTCTGTAATCACCAGCACCTGGGAGGCAGAAGCAGGTGGATCTCTCTGAGTTTGAGGCCAGCCTGGTCTACAGAGTGAGTTCCAGGACAGCCAGGGATACACAGAGAAACCCTGTCTTAAAAAAACCACACATGCCGGGCGGTGGTGGCGCACGCCTTTAATCCCAGCACTTGGGAGGCAGAGGCAGGCGGATCTTTGTGAGTTCGAGGCCAGCCTGGTCTACAAAGCGAGTCCAGGACAGCCAGAGATATTCAGAGAAACCCTGTCTCGAAAAACCAAAAAAAAAAAAAAAAAAACCACAGAGGGAGGGAGGGAGGGAGGGAGAAAGGAAGGCAGGCTACTTACTCTGTGAAGAGAAGTTGTGAAAAGAGTATGAAATATGCCATGTTACCTTGTGTCACCTGAAATAGTTCAGTTGGACAGAATAAGTTCATGTTTTCTCTCAACTTTAAGTTTTATTTTTATTTGATCTTTTTTCTAGTTATTACCTTATTCTTCTTTTTCAACCTCAAACTACTGCTGTATGTTCTTCATCTTCTCTTTGTCTCTAACAGTCTGGTTTTCTCTCTAAATGTGTATAGTAGTTATCTATTATTGTACAGTAATATATCCTCAAACAAAGAAGCTCAAAAGTGCCTGTGCTGGGCTGGAGAGATGGCTCAGTCATTAAAGGCTAGGCTCAACCATAAACATGAGAGTACCTGTTCCTGCTGACAGACATGAGGACCAGGAGGTGTGCTTCTGACACTTGTCTCTCAGGGACTTGAGTCCAGCTATCAGGCCAGGATAGCAGTCACCTCAAGATCAACTAATACAAATCCTACTTCCAAACTCACCTATTCAGTAGGAAGGCCTCCAGACCCCATCATGCAGACTTCTCTACAGAGCTACTTGAACATGGCAGACTAGAACAGTTGACAGCCACGGTGGCTTAGACAACATAATCTTGCAAGGACAGGCTATCACTTCTGCTTGTCTTATGGATTGATTCCAACAAATCCCATGTAGCCCAGTTTGGCAATAACCTTACTATGCAGGAGAGGATGACCCTGCTGCCTCCACCTCTCAAGTGCTGTGACTACAGGTATGCACCACCCAGTAAAGCTACTTCCAGCCTATTTCAGTTTACACAGACCAACCCTGCCAACAATATGAGCGGCAGCTGCATGTGAGCATCATACAAGGTGGCTGCCAAAAGGCAGTCTCCTTAGATTTCCTCACTGTCCTGAGACTTCTGTAATTTTTTTTTTTTTTGGTTTTTCGAGACAGGGTTTCTCTGTTTAACAGCTCTGGCTGTCCTGGACTCGCTTTAGACCAGGCTGGCCTCGAACTCACAAAGATTTGCCTGCCTCTGCCTCCCAAGTGCTGGGATTAAAGGCGTGCGCCACCACTGCCCGGCTTAGACTTCTGTAATTTTTCTGGACAAGAGATTCCAGCTTCTTTGCTTCCAGAGACTTTCTTATTCTGATCTACCCACCATTATTAGCAAGAAGTTAAGTTTCCTAAAACACTTTGATTAAAGACCAGGATGGTTCCTTATCACCCAGCAGGCAGTTACAACTAGATGTGAATGTGATATAGCCTCATCTTTCCAACTTATGGGAACCAGCCATACAAATCATGCCTCAAAACTGAGGTAACTTTTTGGGTGCAGTCCAGGGCAATCTCCTCTTCTCTTTGTACATGGTTCTCATTCCCCTGTTGCCCTTATAACTAAGTCACACAAACTTCCCAAAGCTTTACATCCCCTTTCCTGCCATGGTCTCATTCCTACAACCCTGGGATCATTTCTTCATACCTAGCACATCTGTCTGCATCATTTTAAAGTATTTCTATTGAGCCCAGCTTTCTAATTCTGAGAACTTGTCTCCATAATCAGACCATTAGCTCCTATGCACATGTCTGGCCACCCTTGGACTCTATGTTCTAACAGGACCACACAGACAACAGCATGGGAATCAATATCTCCTTGCGTGATTGTACTTACTAACAGACTATTGCCTAAATTTCTTGTATATATGAAGGAGAAGGAAAAAATAATCTCTGATTCTTCGTAAAATACACTCTTAAAGTTGTCTTTTGGGGATGATGAGATTGTTTAGTGGGTAAACAACGAGAGGCAACTACACGTGAGCCACCAGGGCCCACATGCTGGAAAGAGAGCAAACAGGTTTCTGACCACATGAATGCCATAGCATGCTCATTCCCACAACAAATAAATATTAAAAGTTGGTTTTGTTTTTGTTTTCCAGACAAGATTTCTGTGTATACCTGGCTGTCCTGAACTCACTTTGTAGACCAGGCTGGCCTTGAACTCACAGAGATCCACCTGCCTCTGCCTCCCTAGTGCTGGGATTAAAGGCGTGTGCCACCACGCCTGGCAAGTTGGTGGTTTTTTTTTTTTTTTTTTTTTAGTGGAGGGCTGGAGAGATGGCTTAGCATCTAAGAGCACTAGATACTCTTCTAGAGAACCATGATTTAGTTCACAGCCCTCACATGGCCCTTCACAACTGTATGTAACTCCAGTCCCAGGGGGTCTAATACCCTCTCTTCTGGCTTCTATGGGCACCAAGTACACATGTGGTACAGAGACATACATGTAGGCAAAACACCCATATACACATAAATTTTTTCCTAAGTTGTCTTTTGGAAGAAGTTTTCATATTGTAATTTGTTTGTGGGGTGTGGAAAATGACATCAACAACCAGTTTTAAAACCTGTCGTAATCATGACTCAAACCAAGTCTCAGGAAACACACGGAGTAAAGACTATACCTATTCCATACTACTTTAGGCTTACCTCATGGGCACAAGCCCGAGCATTTCATCACGGCGCCGTTCTTTTTTTTTTTAGTTCTGATTCTGTTGACTTGAGTTTATCTGGAGCAAGCCTCAGTTTGGACTGCAAGTCACTGATGACTTCTTGTAATTCAGCCTCTGTCTGAAAGACCCTCTGACAGACTGGGCAACAGGACTGGTTTTCATCTGTCAGCTGAGTAATGAACTGGGAGTAAACTGCTGTGGCTCCAGCCAGCATGGCTATTTTAAAAAATAAATCTCTTGTCAGACACATATATGTTTTCTATTATTATTATTATTGTTGTTGTTGTTGTTTTATAAAAATGCCCAAATGAAAAAACGTTTTGACATTTAAATCTTCCTAAGGATAGTCTATAATTAATTTGCACAATTTTTTGGTACATACAAAAATCATAACATTTTACTGAGATCTTTCTTTGTGTCGGGCATTTCTTATACACACAATCTCATTTACTCTTTATTATATGGTATATAGATTTATTCTCGTTTTATAGATGATAAATCTGAAACACAGGAAGTGTTCAGCAAGTCCCAAAAGCTACTCATACAGTGAGTTGCACAGCCAGGAATGAATTCAAGTCATTTGGATCCATAACAGTTTTAAATTTTCCTTTCCTAGGGCTGAAGGGTGGCTCAGTAGTTAAGAGCATTTGTGGCTCTAGCAGAGCCACACCTACACTGGACAGCACCTACACTGTACAGCTCACAATTACCTGCAACTCTTACTTCTGGGGGAGATCTGACACCACTGACCATGGTAGACACCTGACTCACACGCACTCCACATGTACATAATTAAAAATAATTTTAAGGGCTGGAGAGATGGCTTAGAGGTTAAGAGCACTGGCTGCTCTTCTAGAGGTCCTGCCTGAGTTCAATTCCCAGCAACCACATGGTGGCTCAAAACCAACTATAATGAGATCTGGTGCCCTCTTCTGGCCTGCAGGCACACATGCAAACAGAACACTTTATGATAAATAAATAAATCTTTTTTTTTTTTTTTAAGTAATTTTAAAAGGGCCACTGAAGCCAGGCGTGGTGGCGCACACCTTTAATCCTAGCACTCAAGAGGCAGAGGCAGGCGGATCTCTGTGAGTTTGAGGCCAGCCAGGTCTGGTCTACAAAGCGAGTCCAGGACAGCCAAGGATACACAGAGAACCCTGTCTCCAAAAACCCAAAACACAAATTTTAAATAAGTCTTAAAATCTCTGATCCTCAGCAGTTACCTGTGAATGAAATTTCAAAAAGCAAAATGCCTTGATAATATAAGCTGTAACTTACCTCGCTGTTTTGAGGATTTTTCAATATCTTCTTTAAGTCTGTCTAAATCACTTTCAAAATCTTGGCTACCACAAACATCAAATAGCTTATCTTCATAACTGGACAACTGTTCTTCCTTTTTCTTTAGCTCATTACTTATATGATTTTTATTTTGTTCAGCTGAAGCTAGTTCTTTGCTAAAATAAAAACAAATGTGGGATATTTGAAACAATTTAACTTTTTAGATTTAGTTTAGTGTCTAAATCTTTTGCCTCCATGTATGTTTGTGTGCCATGTACATGTCTGGTGCCCAAAGAGATCAGAAAGGGGTGTCAGATGCCCTGGAACTGACATTACAGGTGATTGTGAGTCACCACGTATGTGCTGGGAACTAAACTCAGGTCCAATGCAAGAGCAGCCAGTACTCTTAACCACTGAGCCCTCTCTCCAGCTCCCTAAAAATTTGAAAATTTTGATTAAGAAGATACAAGCCAAATTCTACCAAAAATCGTTAAAAGAGGCATGAACAATACTTTCCTATATTTTTTATAGTTTTGTGCTGGGACTAGAACACAGGACCTCAAGTATGCTAAGCACATGCTCCACCACTGAGCCACACTCCAGCCACATTCTTTCTTTAGAAGTCAGGGGAACAAGTTGAATGCTCCTCCTAGGACACTGACCCATTGCTAATCCTGAGCATGGACCTGTTCCCAGATAAATGTATGGGGCAGAACTCTGCTATATTCTGGGGCTCACGGTTTTAGATACCAGATTATAGGACTGAACAAGTAGAAGTCACCTGCTGGCTCTACTGGAGACAAAGAAAAAGAGTAGCAGAACAGTTCTACTCCACTGGGTCTCCTTCAGAGTGCTTACTCCTTAATGGCCTCTAAACACCTCCTTTGTCCTTTTTGTTGCTGTCATCTCCTTACCCCTGGTCACTCACTCCTCCTCATTCATCAAAAACTTTGCTTACTAGTACAACGCACGAGTACCACAAGTCTTATACAACATCCTAGCCAATCTCCATGCTCATGGAGATTTTAGGTTTCTAAGTTATGATGCACCAGAGTCTTGAAATTCAATGTGCTGTATTCAGTGTATTCTTTAAAACCAAGAAGGGAGGTTAGAGAGATGGCTCAGCAGTTATGAGCACTGACTGCTCTTCCAGAGGACCTGGGTTCAATTCCTAGCACCTACAATGGCAGCTCCCAACCTGTAACTCCTCCAAGATCTGACACCCTCACACAAACATACATGCAGGCAAAATACCAATGTACATAAAAAGAAAAATAAACTTCAAAAAAAAAAAAAAAACAACAACAGCAAGAAGCCAGATGTAGTAGCATACACCTTTAATCCCAGCACTTGGGAGGTAGAGACAGGCAGATCCCTGTGAGTTTAAGACCAGCCTGGTCTACAAAGCGAGTGCAGGACAATTTCTCCTCAAAGAGACTGTCAGAGGGAAGAAAAAAAACTAAGAAAAGAACACAACAGATCAGACCATACTTAGTACCATCTGCTGTGAGTCACTGTAAAAACTTGGACAATGACTACAGAAGATACTTCCGTCACAGTGGGCACATTACAGTCACAGATAACCTAAGTGCCAAGTGCAGCCTTCATCCTTCTCCAGGAAGCACCAAACAACTATTTAGTTCTCCTTAAGGAAGCATTTTCCCAGAACACCCTAGACACCACTCCTGCTGCCTCATCCTGGTTCCCTAAGCAGTCACTGCTTCCACTGATAGTTCCTTTTCCTTGGCTTGCCAATGGCAATTATTCCTGGTATTCAGCTGTACCCACCTTTTCTCTCACACTGGGGTATGCACGCCGTGGTGCACATGTGGAGGGTAGAGGACAACTTTCAGACATCAGTCATCTCCTACCATGTGGGTCCCTGAGGCAGAACTGAGGTCATGAGGCTTGGCAGTAAGGGTACCCTCTGAGACATCTTACTTACTCCTCTTTGTACAATTCTTTTAAGGTGACATGGTTTATATCAATTACTTTGATTATCCTTTATAATAAACTGTAACAACGTGCAATTTCCTGAACTTAAAATATTCTACTCACTAAAAGACATTTCTTTCCCCCCACAAAAAAAAAAAAAAAATACAAATTTGAGTCAGGCATGGTGACATACATTTTATAATTCCAGAGTGCCAAAGTTGAGGCAGGAGGATCTCAAGTTGGAGACCACTCTGGGATGCATTATGAGACCCTGCTCAAACAAACAATAAAACACCATAAATTTAATACAGTAAAAGCCAAATCTACTATCTCTCTAGAAACTTATGAGAAATACCATACCCTCTTATCTAACCATCACTCAAGAGAACATCTGGAAAACAACAATAACAAACACACACACACACGAACAAAAAGGGAGATGAGAACCAACTCCACAAAATCCAAGAAAATCTGAGCAATGCACTGTTCGGAGACAGAATACAACTTCTAGACATCAATCTTTTTCTACAGTTTTAAGAGACAAGAGGCCTCAACCACTCCTATTACATTTCACTTAAATTGCTACATGAAGAAGTCAACTGAATATGACATACCATTTCACGACAATGAATGTTTAAAACAGTAAGGAAATAAGAAATAAAGAGATTTTTATCAGTAGTTATGTTGTAGCAACTCACTTGAGTTTGGCAAGTCTGTCCCGGGTCTGATTAATTTCTTTGGATTTAGAATGAAGCCAGTCTTCAAGCTGTTTTTTGTTAGGAAAATATCCCAACAGTGAAGTTAGTTCATCACTGTGTCTAGACTTTATTTTTCTGATTTGTTCTTCTTTTTCAGTCTATAATGAAAATACAAAACAAATCAACTTTTAAAAAGTCAACCCTGTATCTCTACATTTTATTAAGAACAAAAAGAAAAAAAAGAACAAAAATTAATTCTGGGGTCTGGTGTAATGGGTCAGGAGGTCAAAACATTTGCCACAAAAGTCTGACCACCAGAGTTTATCCCTGAAATCCACAGGAAAGTAGAAGAGAAACAACTCCACAACATTCTCTCTTACACACACACACACACACACACACACACACACACACACACACACACA
>CAJQZJ010032020.1:4192692-4224189 GCA_907164525.1 Lophiomys imhausi
ATCACTAACTGATCGATTATTTAAATAAGCTCCGCTTTAGACAGGATTACTAACTGATTATTTAAATAAGCTCCGCTTTACACAGGATCACTAACTTCTCAGGGGTGACAGGCAAGACGCTTCAGAACAGAAGACTCTAGTGTCCTGTATGTGCTCACCCCACCATTGGACAGCTTACAGCTTTTGTGAGCTCCTGGTCCAGCTCCAGAATCCTGTCTGATGAGCCCTCCAGCTGCTGCAGCTCGTTCTTGACGTTCCTCAGCTCAGTCTGCTTCTTAGTGAGGATTTCTGTTTTCAGCTCAATCATTCTTCCCAATCCACTTTTCTTGTCCCTGATCTCTTCAATCTGTTTCTGCTTCAGAGTTTCTTTTTCTGTAAGGTCATTCTAAATGTCAAGAATGCACATTAGTAATTTATTAGTAATTAAGTAACTAAGAAAACTTCCTTTAAGAGTAACACATACAACAAAGAAAATGTAGGAAATAATTTCTAAAACTCACCACTCAGAGGTGAACATTAGTAATTATGAGCAAATTTTTTTACAATTATCCTCAAAAGTAATTTTCCTCAAAATAAAACCATAGATCTACACCATGCTCCTATTTTTTTTTAAAGATTTATTTATTTATTATATATACAATGTTCTGTCTGCATGTATGCCTGTGGCCAGAAGAGAGCACCAGATCTCATTATAGATGGTTGTGAGCCACCATGTGGTTGCTGGGAATCGAACTCAGGACCTCTGGAAGAGCAACCAATGCTCTTAACCTCTGAGCCACCTCTCCAGCCCCATGCTCCTATTTTTATCCTTATGAATTAAAAACAAGTTTCTGAAGGTTTTGTTTTGTACTTAATAGCCCACAACTCACCTAAAAATGTGACAAAGTTGGGTTCATTTTAAAAGTTTATAGGATCATCTAGTAAATCTGACACAAAAGACAGCAAATGTGGGTTTCAGGATACTTACCAAGAGCTGGCTGGCGGTTTTAGCTTCTTTTTCTTGTCTCTCTCTCACAAGTTCATGAAAATTTTTAATCTGTCTTTCACTGAATGGTCCTCGCTCAAAACCATCCAATTCAAGATGTGTCGCCAAAGACTGAATTAATGAATCTCTGACCCGGATATGTTCTTGATGGCGATCTGCCTGTAGTTGTAGACGACCTTTATTAAAAAAAAAATAATAATTCTTTTTTTAGCTAATCTTTTTCAGTTATGGTTATATGCAGTTGTAAAAAATAAATAAAAAACACAGTGTAACTGCTATATACTCTGCCCAGTTTTCTCTGATAGAAATTATAAAACTGGGCTGGAGAGATGGCTCAGCGGTTAAGAGCACTGGCTGCTCTTCCAGAGGTCATGAGTTCAATTCCCAGCAACCACATGGTGGCTCACAACCATCCATAATGAAATCTGGTGCCCTCTTCTGGCCTGCAGATATACCTGCAGACAGAACACTGTATACATAATAAATAAATCTTTTAAAAAAAAAAAAAAAAAAAAAAAGAAATTGTAAAACTATTGCACAAAGTCTGAACTGCTATCCTGACAATGTATAACCCCATCAGTCTACCCAATTCCCCAGTGTTATTTGCACTCATTTGTGTGCATCTATTAAGTTTCATATAAATTTTTAAAATATTTAAATTTTTGTTTATGTGTATTTATGTGTTTCTGTGTGAGTCTGTGCCACATGTGTGTGAGTGCCCGTGGAGAAAAGAGGACAGAAGATCCTTGGAACCGCAGTTAGAGGTGACTGTGAGCCACCCAATGTAGGTGCTGGGAACCAATGTCAAGTTCTCTGGAAGAGCAGCAAGTGCTCTTAACTACTGAGCACGCTCTCTAACTTCAAGTTCTATATAATTTTATCCCATTTCAGGTCATATACCCAAACAGCAGTTTAGATACTAAACAGTTTCAACACTGTAAGAAGCTTCTTGTTCTGTAACCATAAGCATGCCCATCTTCTTCCGGTCCCACCTCCTGTCCACTATCCCTAGCAACCATGAATTTGTCCACTAGGTCTTCAACTTTGACATTTGAGAATATTATAGAAATGGAAGCTCAGTGTTAATTCTGAGGAAAGTCTTCATTCATACAGAAAATGTATGTTCTACAATAGAAAGGCCAAGTAAAGTCTGTGTCTTACCCTGCTCCACAAGCAGCTCTGCTTTTTCTTGGTTGAGGAGCCGTGCTTCTTTATTCAACTTCTCCAGTTCACGCTGACAGTCTACCAAGCGCCTTTCTTTCTCTCTTACTGTTCTCTGGTGATTGTGATACAAGTCATTCAGTTGCTCATCCGTCCCTTGAAAAACCTGTATCAAACCAAAACAGCTTTAATGTATTAATATGACAACCACTGTAACACAATGGAAATTTTATTCAATATCCATTTTAATAGAGGTATCACAAACATCAAGATCCAGGTTTACATTTCCTCCAAAATGTGGAGACAAAAGGGTTTAAATGCAATTCATTAGGATAATCTGTGAAGTTTCAAACAGAAAAAAACATCACCACAAACCTTTTCCATTTTCTGTTCTAATTCACTGTTATCTTTTTCCATTTGTTTCTTTCGGCTATCCAAGGCTTTAATTTCATTGTCAAGTCTCATTATTTTAGAGAGGTCTTGTTCAATATCTTTTAGGCGATTCTGAAAGCAAAGGCATATTCTACATGAATAGAATCCATTCTGGCTTACACCAATGAGAAAGGGACATGAGTTATACAAGGACAGTTTAGTAAGACATCACCATTTAGTGGTAGCAGCCTGTGAAAGAGTCCCTAGGAACACCATAAACCCCATATCCTGCTTTAACAACCTCCACATAAATCATTTGTTCATTTATTAAGCGCTGACAGCTATGGTGTGGGGAATGCCACATCTTAACTATGTATGCTAAACTGATTAAGAACAAGTCCCACACGTGATCTTTGTCAGAAGCAGTGATTACTATTTGTGTATACGTGTGTGTCCGTGTACACAGCGAAGGAGCTCAGACAGATGCAGGGTACCCTGCTGCCAGAGTTACAGGCAATTGTGAGCTGTCTGAGAGAAATGTTGTGAACTGAACTTGGATCTTCCACAAGAACAGTGAGCCCTCTTATCTACTGAGCTTTCAATCCAGCCTGACAAATGTCACATTTTTAAGAACAAAATTCTTAAATGGCTAGTTTATTTTTGATGACAATGACTAAATGCTAAGGCTTGGTCCTAGGGCTTTACACATAATAGGCAAGCACCTTAACCCTGAGCTACAGCCCCAGACCTAACTCTTGTTCTTCTTCTTCTTCTTCTTCTTTTTTTTTTTTTTTTTTTTTTTTTGGTTTTTCGAGACAGAGTTTCTCTGTGTATCCTTGGCTGTCCTGGACTCACTTTGTAGATCAGGCTGACCTCAAGCTCACAGAGATCAACCTGCCTCTGCCTTGAGTGCTGGGATTACAGGCGTGTGGAACCACGCTGGGCCTGACTTCTTATTGTTCTAGTTGACACAGGAACATGTATAGCCCACACAGGCTTTAAATTAACTGTATAGTCAAAGACAACCTCGAATTCTCAATCTCTCTGCCTCCACTCATCAAGTGCACCAGGCATGCAAGTGGTGCAGAGATGTACATACAATCAAAAGATCTACACATAAAATAAAAATAAAGGAAAAATGAAGTAAATTATACTGGTAATGTATCTTGTGCTCTATATACCAATGGGTGTATGTAATCACAATACAAACAGGAACTTCCTTTATTTTGTTCCCTTCTACATCCCCAGAAGTGTCTTTTTTGTTGTTGTTGTTTTTGTTTTTTTGGTTTTCAAGACAGGGTTTTTCTGTGTATCCTTGGCTGTCCTGGACTCACTTTGTAGACCAGGTTGGCCTTGAACTCAGAGAGATCCACCTGCCTCTGCCTTCCCAGTGCTGGGATTAAAGGCGTGTGCCACCACACCTGGCCATTACGGACAGCTGTGAACTGCCATGTGGTGCTGGGATTTGAACCTGGGTCCTTTGGAAGAACAGCCAATGCTCTTAACCGCTGAACTATCTCTCCAGCACCCCCAGAAGTGTTTAATGTTAGTTAAATGAAAGAGATTTGAACAAAGTAATCTGACAAATAATAATAGTCGTATCAGTGATGAAAGCCTACTGTGTTACAGACACTACTAGGTGCCGCTCTAAGTTCTCTCTAACCACAAGACCACAGGTTAAGTGCACAGTCAGAAGACTTGACCAACTTGGACTAAGCTACACAGACCAGGCTGGTATGGTGGTACACATCTGTAATCCTAGGGCTCAGAAGGGAAACCAAAAGAATTACAAATTGTTTATCATGGGCGACAAAGTGAAAGTTCATTGCAAAGACTCAAAGAAACAAGAATAGAACAGATAAGACTGGAATGCTGGTCCTCCTTGAGCTTGCAGGCTGAAGCATGGCTACCCAATGCACAGGAAGCTCTGGGTAAATGTTACTAGACACTTGCACTTCCTAATCCTAGCCCAGGATTCTAAGGACAGCCTGAGTAAATGGCTAAGATCCTGCTTCATTTATAAATATATAAAACCCAGAAGTTAGGAAGAAGGAATAACCAAAGCCAAGTATGCATGCATACACTGTAAGAAAACCTACTTGTAATCTAGTTAAAACAACAACACTGTCATGGTGGCACACACCTTTAATCCTAGCATTCCGGAGGCAGACAGGTAGATCTTTATGAGTTCAAGGCCAGCCTGGTCTACAGAATGAGTTCCAGGACAGCCAGGGCTGTGCAGAAAAAAACCTGTCTTGAAAAACCAAACCAGGGCTGGAGAGGTGGCTCAGAGGTTAAGAGCACTGGCTGTTCTTCCCAAGGTCCTGAGTTCAATTCCCAGCAACCACATGGTGGCTCACAGCCATCTACATTGAGATCTGCCCGGGCATATATGTAGAGCAAATACTGTATACATAATAAATAAATAAATGTTAAAAAAAAAAAAAAGAAAAAGAAAAACCAAACCAAACCAACCGAACAAACACGTCAAGTACGTTAGGGGTAAATGACTCAACAGTTGGGGGGATTTCTTCGTAGTATGCTAGATAACAGCTACTGCACATCTTGGTAAATACAATCAGTAACTAATTGTTGTGTACTTGTATATTGCTGAGAAAATAGATTTTAAGTGCTCTTACCACAAAAAAAAGATATGACATAACGAAAATATTAATTAACTGGCTTTATACATCCCAATACAAATATTTACATTAAATCATATTACACGTCATACACATACAAAGTTTTAATTTGCCCATTAAAAAAAAAAATCAATTACCTTCAATGGCTCCAGTTCATTCTCATAGGACTTGACAATTTCCTGTGAAGACACTAACTGAGCTTCCTTACTAGTAATCTGGTCACGAATCTCACAAGCTTTCTCCTTATTTTGCTTCAGATATTTCAATTCTGTTTGACACTCTCTTACTTTCTGACCTTGTGTCTGACGTACCTGTCGAAGTGTATCTAAGGCTTTAATGTACCTTTGAAGATATGAAATAAAAGTAAAACTTCTGGCTAAGTAAGTTAAGTTACATACAGTATTAGGCAAACATTGTTATTACATTTAGAATAACCTGTAAAATGTTTATGATATCAGGGCTAAGTGAAAAAAATTGCATTTATTCTATCAGATAACCATGCACAGCAAGAAAATTGAAAGTTAATATGGTCAATGGTTGTTACTTGGTGGAGTAGTGAGTGCTGACCCTTTTTTCTTTTATAAAAGAACATCAAGGAGGCCAAGGAGATGTGCACCTAAAGCTCCAGATTCTGGGTGAGCACAAAGTTTAAGGGCAGCCTGGGCACTAAAACCAAACCAACAGAAACAGCTGGCCCAGCCTGGGGGTGTAACTCATATGTGGCACGGGGACCTTGCTCAAGCACAGCCTCACAAAATAAAGCATGAGTAAATAACTTCACGGCTGCCCCATTCATAGTTACAAACCTTGTTGCTGAAAAAATCTCATCAAACTTTTGTTTCAGGGCCTTTCCCTCACTTAAAGGCCAGTTGGAGTCTTCTTGGTGACAGAAAATAACATTATTTAGCACGGACTTGGAAACCCCAAGACAACTTATCATTTCACGGTCGATTTCTGCACATTTGGAGCTGAGACTGACTTTTTCACCATGCCTACAGAAAGTGACAATCAAGGTTATACGTGAAATGACCTTCAAGGTACCTACTCTTGTTTAATCTTTCAAATTCTTTTCTTTTGAGAAGGTCTCATCTGTCTGAGACTGGTCTCAAACTCACTATGTAGTCAAGAACAGTCTTGAACTTCTGATCATCTTATTCCTCAGCTCCCAGTGCTGTGATTAGAAGGCTCTGCCACCCCCAACCCAGTCTTTTTGGTGCTGGGGATCACACTAAAGACTGTAGAGTAGGCAAGGACTCTACCAATGGAGCCACACACTCAGCACACGCGACTCTTCCATAAAAAAACAAAAGAAACAGAATGACCCTTTACCTGCCCCATTAAAATAGCTTCCTCATGCTGAGAAAACTCTTGGGCTATGGAGATAGGCTGGTTGGTGATGACTAGAGTTCCATCCTCAGCAGCCATGTGAAAGCAAGCTTAGGTGGTGGCATTTACTTGTCATCTCAGTACTGAGAAGGCAGAGACAAGAGGACTCCTGGGACTCACAGGCCATCAGCCTAGCTGAGCTGACAAGTCCCAGCTCAATAAATGTCTCAAAAAACAAGGTGAATGGCTCCTGAAGAGCCATACTGAAAGCTGAACTCTGACTTCCTCCAACACATGCACAGCCGCAGACATACCCACAGAAACATTCACACATACACACAGGGGGAAAAACCTAAATCTTCCATTGTCAAAAAGTTCACTGATGGGCTGGAGAGATGGCTCAGCGGTTAAGAGCACTGGCTGCTCTTCCAGAGGTCATGAGTTCAATTCCCAGCAACCACATGGTGGCTCATAACCATCTATAATGAAAACTGGTGCCTTCTTCTGGCCTGCCGATATACCTGCAGACAGAACACTGTATACATAATAAATAAATCTTTAAAAAGAAAAAAAGTTCACTGATGAGAAGGTTATGTAAAACATAGTGCAAAAAAGAAGGCAAGAATTTTTAAAAACATAGTAGGATGTCTTTGGTCTATGTGTTTATGTGTATGTAACATGTATGCGTGTATACATACATGTGGGGCCAGAGGACAATGCAAGAGTCTTTCTCAATCCATTTCCACCTTTCTTCTGAGACAGGGTCTCTCTCCACTAAACCTGGAGCTCACTGATTCAGCTGACTGAGTACCCAGCAAGTCCCAAGATTCTCTTGTCTGTTTCCCCAGAGCTGGAATTACATGCACACATGACCTCATCTGGCCTTTATATGGGTGCTGGGAATCAAACTTGGGTCCTCATATTTGTTTGGCAAGCATCTTCCCAGCCCCATATTTGGACTTTTAGATAGCGAATTTAAAACGGCCAGTGTGCAGGTACTTGTGGGTGCCAGCAGATGGTATCAGAACCCCCAAAGATGGAGTTAAGGTGAGTTTGAGTAGCCTGGTGCAGGTGCTGAGAACCTAATTTGGGTCCTGGAGAATGCAAGTGCAACCAAAGTCATCTTTCTAGCTCTAATGACAATCTTCTATACTTGATCTTAGCCAAAGATCTGAGAAGTGATGAAACCCATTTTCTAACCCTTATTACTTGTGTTTCTGTTTATTCACCTTTCCCTGTCTACTACTGATGTTCATAGTCTATTTTATTCACTTAAGTCTCTTGCATTTTTAGTTCTGGAGATGGAAGATGCACACTTCCTATCTATTACATATAAATATTTCAAACTAGCATATTTAATGTCTGAGGAAGAAAACCAGATGTGGTGGCTCACACCTATAATCCTAACATTAAGGAAGAAGGCAGGTAGACTGCTTTGAGTTGAGGCTAGCCTGGGCAATCACAAACAAACTTTGCTAAATATAGTGGTGCATGCCTCTAATATCTTCTTGGGAGGTGGAAGCAGGAAGCTTAGGAGTTCAAATCATCCTTGACTACATAGGAAGTTTGGGAAAAACCGAGATTACATGAGACTCTTATCTTAAAGAAGCAAAACAAAAAGCCCTTCAAACATATAAGGCAAACCTTTCGCATTCTTTTCTGATAGACTACCTCCAAGATTCATACCCACTACAAGGTAATATATGATTCCTTCCAGGTAGTATATGACTATCTTATAATGTGTGTGTGTGTGTGTATAGTTATATACCATATAATTAACACACTGTCAATGGTCAAAAGGGATAAATTATCACTTTTCCCTGTTCGTTTACTTTCACCTCACCCATCTCTGTATATGAAACTAGCATTTATTCAACCTATACTTGAATAGTTATACATTCTCAATTACAGCAACTATTCACAAATGATATTAAGGCAATGGAATATTATCACTAAATCTTTAATAAGATAATTCTATTTCTGGGTTGAGAATTCTGAGATAACTTAGAGGTTTACAGCACTGTTGCTGGGTTCGATTCCCAGCACCCACATGGTAGCAACCATCACAACTCCAGCTCCAGGGAAATCACCCTCTTCTCACCTACTGCCATAAAGACATGCAAGGCACAACATCCATACACATTAAGTACAGAAATGGAAAAAAAAGAAAAAATCTATTTCAAAATAAACAGTATCAAAAAACTAAATGTTGATAGTGGGTGAGACTCTGTACATCAAGAGGCATGAAGTAGATGGGAGCTCTACTCTATATTCAATTACACTGGGAATACAAAATTACTCTTAAAAAATAAAGTCTGAGTTCAGATGTGAGACATAGGCCTGTAATCTCAGCACTTAGGAGAATGACACAGGAGCATTCCTGAGTTTGAGGCCAACCGGCTACACAGTGAGTTCCAAGCCAGGCTGAGCTAAAGTATGAGCCCTTGTCTCAAAAAGGAAAACAAAATTATGTTGAAGATAATTAATATACTCTCCTAAAATAAAACAACAGTTACAGAAAGCCTTCTGGGCCCAGAAGACCACTGTGAGCAGCTCTCCCAGTCCAAGGTGAATACCTACTTTGTTCTAGTAATGACTCCTTCCAGGGTTTTAAATTCTGTTTTTTTGCTTTTCTGACTGCAAAGCATAGACCTCTGCACAGCCACCACCTCTCCATTGACATCTCGAAACTGCAGGCGAATCTGGGCTCGCACATCTGTTTCTTGAGCAACCTTTGATGGTAAACAGAAAAACACTGTTGTAAACAGCACCAGCACATCCTTATCAGGATGGGAACAAACATCAACAAGCTTGCTTATCCAGAAATGAAGGGAAAGCCACTTAAAAGAGCTCATTCATACACGTTTTTCAGAATACGGGAAGTATGTTGATTAACTGATTTTTCAAGATCATACAGTATTAGCAGCCTCATTTGTTCAGAGCTCACTGCCCCTCCAGTCAGCCATTCTCATTAGTCTACAGGTGGTAGTATATCCACTTTAGAAACATTAATATCAATAACAAATCCCCCCCTTATTAAGAAAAACTCTAGCTACTGCCCTCTTAGTTACAGAAAGTCATAAAATGATTGGTTTCCTGATCCCTTACAACCTCACTCAGATGGTGTTTTCTCTGCTCAAGTCTCTAAACATCCAGTTAGGTTGGCAACTGCGTTGAGGACACAGGTCAGCAGTAAAGCACTTGCTTAGCATCTGAGGCTCTATAGAACCTAGTGCCTTCTAACTGACTTGGCTTTCTATTTCTGCCTTCACCACCTTGCCCCTCTGAGTCCTTGAACATTCTCAACACGTTTTCATTTCAGGGACTCTGCACTCTATTACCACTGGCTAGAACAGTCTTCCCCAGACTTTAAGCAATTTTCTTCCTCTTAAATAAAGACTTACAGGGGTTGCTTGCTATGAGAAAGACAAAAACCTGAAATTTCATCTGATTCCTCCGATTTCTCAATAAAGTATAGGCCAAGAGCATTAATTAAGCAGAGTAGATTATAGATTTAGGAAAGAGAAGGTATGGAACAGTCATTTTAGAAAGGGCCCAGTAAAAATGCACTAAGCAGTATGACTATTTCCAAGACTGAATTCATAAATTCATAATTCCAGCATTATCTTTAGTGATATGACCATTTAAAGTTACACTAGGGGCTTTTTGAGTCTGTTTGAGGTTTGGCTTGGTTTGTGTTCTAGCTAGGTTTTGTTGCTAAAACACTGCCCAAAAACAATTCAGGGAGGAAAGGATTTATTTAGTTTACAAATTAGTTCCATCTCAGGAAGCCAGGGCAGGAGCTCAAGCCAGGAACCTGGAGGCAGGAATGGAAGCAGAAACCATGGAGGAGTGCTTCTTACTGGCTCATTGCCCTGGCTCCCTCAGTTAACTTTCTCACACAGCTCAGGCCCACTCACCCAAGGATGGGTAACTTTCTCACCCACTGCCTGCAAGGGGCTGGGCCTCCCACATCAGTCAGCAATCAAGAAAATGCCCCACAGACAGGTTCAAGGCCAATCTGATGGAGGCAATTCCTCAACTGAGGTTCCCTCATTTCCAGGTATGTCTGGGTTTGTGTCAGCATGACAAAAAGTACAACAACTTCGTTTTGTTCATTTCAGACGAGGTCTCATGTAGCCCCGTCTGGCCTTGATCTCCTGATCCTCCTGCCTCTACTTTTAGAGTGCTGGATTACAGGCATGTGGCAGCAGACCAGGCTTACATTGCAGGTTAAAGTCACATTAAATGATTAACAGATGGTTGGTTAAATAAACTAGGGCTGATGATAGTGGCACACGCCTTTAACTCAGGAGGCAGAAACACATCCCATACACCAAGATTATGAATTCATTGTAGGGCTGGAGAGATGACTCAACGGTTAAGAGCACTGACTGCTCAGGGAGGCAGAGGCAGGCGGATCTCTGTGAGTTCAAGACCAGCCTGGTCTACAAAGTCAGTCCAGGACAGCCAGAGATACAGAGAAACCCTCTTTCAAAAAACCTAAAAAAAAAAAAATAGAATTCATTGTAGGGCTGGAGAAATGGCTCAGCGGTTAAGAGCATTGGTTGTTCTTCCAAAGGACCTGGGTTCAAATCCCAGCACTCACAGGGCAGTTCACAGCTGTCTCCAATTGCCAGGCGTGGTGGTGCATGTCTTTAATCCCAGCACTGGGGAAGCAGAGGAAGGTGGATCTCTGTGAGTTCAAGGCCAGCCTGGTTTACAAAGTGAGTCCAAGACAGCCAGGTATACACAGAAAAACCTTGTCTCAAAAAAAAAAAAAAAAAAAAAGCCGGGCGGTGGTGGCGCACGCCTTTAATCCCAGCACTTGGGAGGCAGAGGCAGGCGGATCTTTGTGAGTTCGAGGCCAGCCTGGTCTACAAAGCAAGTCCAGGACAGCCAGAGATATTCAGAGAAACCCTGTCTCGAAAAAACCAAAAAAAAAAAAAAAAAGGAAAGAAAAGAAAAGCTAACATAAAATAGCATGCCATGCTACTCTGAACCAATCTCCTTAAGAATGGGGCTCCTGAGCCGGGCGTGGTGGCACGTGCCTTTAATCCCAGCACTGGGGAGGCAGAGGAAGGTGGATCTCTGTGAGTTCCAGGCCAGCCTGGTTTACAAAGCCAGTCCAGGATAGCCAGGATTCTGTTAAAACAGAGAAACCCTATCTCGAAAAACCAAAAAAAAAAAAAAAAAGAATTCATTGTAGTGGGTTTTGTTTGTTTGGGTTTTTTCTCCCCAAACATTTTTTATTATTTGTGTGTGTGTATGTTTGTGTATGAGCACACATGCTATGGCACATGTATATCAGAGAAAAACTTTGTGGAGTCAGTTCTCTCCTTCCACCTTTACAAGTTTTTTTTTTTTTTTTTTTTTTTGGTTTTTCGAGACAGGGTTTCTCTGAATATCTCTGGCTGTCCTGGACTCGCTTTGTAGACCAGGCTGGCCTCGAACTCACAAAGATCCGCCTGCCTCTGCCTCCCAAGTGCTGGGATTAAAGGCGTGCGCCACCACCGCCCGGCCTGTCCACCTTTACAAGTTTGACCAATGACTTGCACAGGAAGTGCACACTCACCTAATGAACCACCTCACCAGCCCTACAGTGTTCTTTTTTTTTTGTTTTGTTTTGTTTTTCGAGACAGGGTTTCTCTGTGTAACATCCCTGGCTGTTCTAGACTGGCTGTGTAGACCAGACTGGCCTTGAACTCACAGAGATCCACCTACCTCTGCCTCCCAAGTGCTGGGATTAAAGGTGAGTGCCCCCATGCCTAGCTGCCCTACAGTGTTTGAATAACCTCACACTGTATGACAATGCTTAGTGAGGAAGAAACACGAAGTGTATCATTAGAAAGGACTATGATCTCTGCTTTGTAAAACAGTATATAGGGAAGAAAAACAAATAAAAATACTAACAATGATTATCACTGTGTGCTTAGACTGTAGATGACCTCTTCATACTTTCCACTGTTATGTCCTCTATAATAAGCAACTAGTACTAATTATAAAAATTTCATTATTAAAATATGAAACTGTACAGGGATCATTACCTTGGGATCATGAACAAAAGTATTTCCTTTGGTTCCAGGAGGGAAATCTCCAGTACAAATATACTTTAGACACTCAATGATGGTCTAAAGAAATAGAAAGTTGTATTATTTAGTTATAAGAGAATCACAGTAGTTTATGACAAATATTAATTCACAGCCAGGTATGGAGATGCATGTCTACAACTGTAGCACTTAGGAGGTGGAAGGCAGGAAGAGTAGGAGTTCCAGGTCAGCCTAAACCATGTGGGATGCTGTCTCCAAAATAAATAAATAAAATAACGAAAATTACATATTCATTCAACTAGTTATTAGTTTACTAAGTCCTTCTTTCCAGGAGACTAATGCTAAGAAGGCACCTAGTACAATGTCAAGTACATACATAATAAACATCCACCACATAAATAAAAGTCCACCTCCGGGCAGTCAACACCCAACTTGGTATTTCTGGCTTCTCTGCAACTCGATATGTGGTCCACATTGGCCTCGAACTCATAGAAACGGGTATACCTCTGCCAATCTAGGATTAAATGTGTGCACAGCCTAAATTTTTAGAAGCGAACAAAATAGTTTTACAGCTTAAGGCTTACTCCAACAGTTTTATCTTCACATTAGCCCACTTTGTTTTTCACTCATTATGGTTTACTGATAGACATGTTTTGCAACTCTGGGTTACATATCTCTGCTATTTTAAACCTTATGCGGGGCGGGGGGGGGGGGGTTATATCGGGAACGAGGGGTCGGGGCTGGGAAACAGCGGCGCAGACGGCCTTCCGCGGGAACAGGAGCGGAGCCCGAGCGCGGACTTCCGACACTGCGAGTGACTGGGCCTGGACGGCTCCGAGGCCCACACGCCACACAAGGCGACGCTCCAAGGACCTTCTGGGGCTCTCGCCTCAGGACTTACCGTCTTCCCCGCCCCATTGGGTCCAACCAAAATTGTGAGGGGGCTGAAGAAAGTGATAATTTGCTTATCTTTATCCTCTATACCAAAACTCCGCACGCCCAGAATGCTCATCTTTTCGATCCGGGACATGTTTGCAACCACGATTCTTATCTCAGCGCCAGGGGCAAGTTTAACCTCTAGGCGGAAGCTGGACAAGCCGGGAAGCGGACGCCACGGGAGGACCGGAAAGTTCCGAACGCCAGCTGCGGGCGGGAGCTCCGGCGCAGGAGCACTTCCGGTTTCGCGGGCTTCGGTTTCCCGGAGGGCGCCGGCCGACTCGGGTGCGGACCCACAGCTGAAGGACGCCAAGCGACCCAGCAATCACGGGCTGTAAGATTCCCGCCTCGCTTGACCTGGAGTCACGTGGCTCGGGTGCGCGCACTTGTCCACGCCTTTCGCACGCCCGGGGCATGCCGGGAAGTGGGAGTCCCACGGTAGGCGAGCAGGCTTCCTAGGTGCTGTTCCTTACAGGCTGGGCGGTCGTTCCTGAAGTCCTGGTCCTCATTGGCTCAGGGAAGCAGCTGCCTGCATCTCTGTTTCGTTTGGTTTGCTTTGATGTTTTGAGACAGGCTCTAGCTCTGTAGGCCAAGTTGGCCTCGAACTAGCGATTCTCCTGCCTTAGTCTCCGGAGTGTTCCTGTTACCGAGCCACCTAGCCCGGTTTGAAAAGAATAACTTTAAGTAGCAAAGAGCAGTAAATACTTGACTGCCCCCACTTGGATTCCTGAACTGCAAGAATGGGGTGAGCTAGGGTGCATTCAGAGACCCATTAAGTAGTTTGTTAATGACATCTATTTTACTGACAGCTGTATGTTTGCATTTTTCACTGTCACTTTGGTCTTTTCTTTTTTTAAGTTTTTGGAGACAGGGCTTCTCTGTGTAACAACAGCCCTGTCCGGAAACTCACTCTGTAGACCAGGCTGGCCTTGAACTCAGAGATCTGCCTGCCTCTGCCTCCGAGTGAGGGGACTAAAGGCGTGCACCACACCACCTGGCCATTACAAACAGTTTCGAACTGCCATGTAGGTGCTGGGATTTGAACCCGGGTCCTTTGGAAGAACAGCCAGTGCTCTTTACCGCTGAGTGGTCTCTTCAGCCGTTCACTGTCGCTTTCTAATGGCTAATAGTTTCTCTTGCTCACGTGACTGTGATGATGCCATCACAACAGACTGTACCCTTGTATACATTTGTGCTTTAGAATGTATATAATTTAAGAAATTAAATGCTTTAAGTTCTACTAAGCTGTAAATATTGCTAGTTAATGATTACACAGGCTTGTGTTAAGATCCTTGTAGAATGGGCTGGCTATGGAGGCTTAGGTTTGTAATTCCAGCACTGAGGTGACTGAGGCAGGAGGATCATCTCTAACTAGCCTGCACTAACTACCCTGCTCATTAAAAAAATAAAATAAAGATAAAAGCCTGTCCTAGAGTGCCCAGCCCCAATTCATGTATCTACAGCACAGCTTGTGCATCTAAGGCTCAGGGAACATCTCAGAAGAGGGGGCAGAAGATTGTAAGAGCCAGGGGACCAGGAAATGTGACATTGTGTCTCCTAGAAATGCCTGGGCAGCTTCACACATGACACCTTAGCAAATGGCTGCCTAAACAAGACCTGAGCGAGTACATTATCAATAGACATGCTAACACGGAAGGGGGAAACCGATAAAGAACTACAGTGTAATAAGAACTGCTGAGAACAGAAGAAATAGTCTTTTGCGGGGAGGAGCCCCCTAGTTGTTTATCCAATAACAAGTGAGTAGCCCTGAAACCATACATGTTCAAGTAACATTAAATGTCCTTAATGGATTGTATTTATGTGTGTGTGTGTGTGTGTGTGTGTGTGTGTGTGTAAAACAACAACAAAAAAGAGGCCATGATTCTGAGAGAGAGCAAGGGGAGACAGTACATGAGAGGGGTTGGAGGGAGGAAAAGAAAGGGGGAAATGATGTAATTATATATTTTTTTTTTTTGCATGTGATTACGTGGCCTCACCATGTAATTCTGTCTGCCTAGAGCTCATTATGTAGACCAGGCTGACAACCAGACCTGGTGAGACAGGCCTATAATCCCTATCCTGGGGAAGCTGAGGCAGGAGGATCATTACAAGTTCCAAGCCAACCATGGCTGCAATAATGAGACCTGTCTCAAAAAAAAAAAAAAGTGAAGGAGATTTGAGGGATTCGGGTGACTCTGAGTATAGACTAGAAATTAGGTGACAATACTTATTAAGTAATATTTATATGATAATAATATTTATAATTTAATAAAATGAATTTTGAGATTCATATGTATTAGTAATAGTCCCTTGCTATTTAAAACTATTTTCTTAATCTTATGTGTATGTGTGTGGGTATGTGCACATGTGGAAGGCTGAATGGTGTGTTGGGTGCCTCATGTGTGTGCTAGGAACTGAATTCTGCTACACTCTGGTACTCTGGAAGAGCAGCATATGAAGCTCACATAAGCATACACAAACACACACATTTGGAAAAAAACACTTTAGAAAAAAATAGTTAACTGACAAAAATAATGTCATGGTAGTTACATCCCATTACAAAAAAAAAATTCTACCTCGTAATAGTGGGAACGATAAATCTAAGAAGAAGGACTGTGGGATTAAGATAGTAAAGGTTTTCCAGTCAGAATGACAGAAGAAAAAAAAAAAGAGCTCAAAAGACCAATCATTCAAGTCTCCAGTGCTCAGTAAAGTCCTTCTGGAAAACGTTTGGTCTTACTCAAACCAAAATTAATATGATGAAAAACAAAGCTACCATGAGATGCTATCTTCTGTCCACAGGGACCTGCGTGTCTTTCTAATACTTTCTGGCTGATCATCTTCATTGATACTGGTAACTGAGCTCTCTTTTGACTAGTATTTGTACAGTTTTGTCATTTACATTATGTATCTCTTGAAAACAGCTGGTAAATTACTTAAATACACTTTCATACTGTGTGGCTTTTAACAGGTGAGTTTAACTTGTCTGAGACTAGATTCCCTGTTTTTGTACCTGAATTAGAAACATCTTTTTTGGTCAGGGGTGGTGGCAAACTGCTTTAATCCCAGAACTCGGGAGGTAGAGGCAGGCAGATCTCTGTGAGTTCTGGGCCAACGTGGTATACAAATTGAGTCCAGGACAGACAGGGCTATCTATACACAGAGAAACCCTGTCCAGAAAAAAACAAAAACAAAAAAAACAAGAAAAAAACCTTTTTTCTATTATTTTAGAAATTCTACTTAAAATTTTCACATTGCTATTTCAAGGTTCAAAGTTAATCATTTTAGGACTTTTGTAAATATCACAGAAACTATAGTGTACTGATTGCCATCACCATATAACTTTTTGTAATTCTTGTTCTAAGTGTCTTGAATATGGAACATGAGGGCTAAGTACACACTGCTATTTAGGTTTACCGGCAGCTATCAAACTCTAGTGGCTGCTGTTGCTTGTGTCACTCCTTCCTTCAGAGATCATTCACTCATGACACAAGTGAAACTCATAAAAGTGTGTGCTGGGGACTAGGGATGTCACTAGGTTGCCAGAGTGCTTGTTTCTTGTACACAAAGACACAGGTTCAATTCTCATTAGCACATAAACCAGATATGGTGCACATACCTGTCACTCCAGCACTCAGGAGGCAAAGGCAGGAGGATCAGGAGTTCAGGGGTATCCTTGGCTACATAATGAGTAACCATCCTGGGCTCCATGTAGCCTTGTCTTAAAAAAACAAAACAAAACAAAACAAACAAAAAAACCTCAAAACCCCAGTGCTAGTGGAGTTACATTAAAAAAATAAATAATAAACACTTTCTCAAAAAATAAAAAATAAATTATTTCTCAGTGCCAACATCAGAATTACTGTTATTTCTGTGGTAATGCTTTATGAGTTGTGAAATATTAAGAATATGGGGGAGGAGATTGAATAAAAGCAAAGTATAACAGTGTGTGTGCGTGTGTGTGAGAGAGAGAGAGAGAGAGAAAGAGATAGAACACTAAGACAACATCCTTTATTTGTATACTAACTTTAAATATATTAAAGATACAAGAGATTTCTTCTTTGTGCCCTGGATATTTTCAGGGGCCAATGTGGTAAAATACACCAACAGTTATGAAAATAATCTTGTCCATTCGTCAACATAAGGAAACGTCTTCAAAAACTGTACAAAGAATTGTTAGGCATGGTGGTACAGACTTTTAAACACTACGGAAGGGGCTGGAGAGATGACTCAGTGGTTAAGAGCACTGGTTATTCTTCCAGAAGACCTGGGTTCAATTCCCAGCACCCACATGACAGCTTACACCTGCCTGTAACTCCAGTTCCAAAGGATCTGGTATCCTTACACAGCCATACATGCAGCAGGCAAAACACTAATGCACATAAAATAAAAATAAATAAACACTAGGGAAGTGGAAGCAGGAGGATTGCCATTCGAGATCAGCCTGGGTCTTATAAGGGAACTCTTCCTCCAAACAGCTGGATACAAGAGGATAGGGATGCTTGTGATCCTAGCACTGAGTGGGCAGAGGCAGGAGGATTGCTGCATGTTTGAAGCCAGCCAGCCAGGTGTGCATAGCAAGTTCCAGGTCATCCAGGGCCACATCTTAAAACACCCTGGCTATATCGTGAGTTGAAAGAAGCTTGAGATATGTGAGACCCTGACTCAAAAACAAAAATACTAAAACAAGTCCAAATTCTACAAGGCAGTTTCTGATGGTGGTATTTAAAATTGTAAACTTCTGTGCTGAAGTGCAACTCTTCACAATTGAGGGCTTCCGGCAGGGTGGGCATGAGGGTAGGGAAGGACTCAGTTTTCTGAAAGGGGCCACCAGGAGTTTGACCATGCTCCAGTGAGTGTGGACAGCACGAATTGGACCTGAGGTTTTGTTTTGTTTTTTTTTTTTCTTTTTCTTTCTTTTTTTTTTTTTTTTGAGGGAGCAGGGCGGGGCAGGTCACAATAGTTGGGGGCAGACCTGGCAGGACTAGGAAGTGAGTGTGATTGAGGGGCATGATGTAAAGCCCCCAAATAATATGTTGGAAAAATTAATTTAAAAAAATTAATGAAATCCTGGAGGCAAGTGTAATGGCTGAAAGTTGGGAAACAATGAGTTAAGTGGAAATATCATTTTCATAGGAGAACAGGTGAGCGTTAAAATATTAAGAAGAAAATGACACAGAAATATGAACAAGAAATAATAGGAAAGATTCATGTAAACCTCACCTATTCATTGATTACAACCCCGTAAAAACTATCCATAAGTTAGTAAAGATTAGGGGAAACTGCCAAAAAAAAAAAAAAATCAATAGTTGCTATGCCAAGGGAAATTTAGTGCTGACTTTCCTATAGTGTTTTTTATTCAGTTAAAAAAAGAACCATAACCTCATCTTAAAGATAGGTTTAAGGGCTGGAAGGCTAGAGGTTAAAACAGAGTCAAGAGGAAATGCTGCCGATTTGCATTTAGTCACTGTGAAGACCATGGAGGATCATGCCAGGGTGATTGATTAGAATCAGCTCATGGAAAAATCATCTGACCTGAAGTGATATCATAGTGAAAACCCCCAGTTATTGAAAAAACTTACCAGTCTGTAACACATTAAAGGGGATAAAGGGCTTAGGGCAGAAGGAATGAATGCTATCCGCCAATGTGTCCTTTCAAGCGTATGTTACTACTCATGTACATATTTAACTATTATTTTGTTCTTTTTTATTCCAATTTATAACATTGTTATGATGATAACATTCAAAGTCTTTTTTTTCTAAATTGTATAGTCACCAATCCGTAAAGATTTAGATTACTGACTGATAATTTATTTCTGCTCACCTAAAATATTGTAGGTTATAACATGGTGGTAAACACTTTTAATCCAACACTTGGGAGACAAAGTTAGGCAGACCTCTGTGACCTGAGGCCAGCCTGGTCTACGCATCAAGTTCCAGGACAGCTAGAGTTTACATAGTGAGATCCTTCCCCAGAAATAAAATAGATTATTTTGTGGAATTTTGGTTTGGTTTGGTTTTGAGACAGTTTATGTAGCTCAAGCTGGCCTCAAACTTACTCTGTAGCTGAATTTAGCCTTGAATTTGTGCCTCCACCTCTCAATTGGAAGGATTACAGTACCTCCATGCCTGTCTTTGTTTTTTTTTTAATATTTATTTATTTATTATGTATACAGTGTTCTGTCCGCAAGTATACCTGCAGGCCAGAAGAGGGCACTAGATTTCATTATGGATGGTTGTGAGCCACCATGTGGTTGCTGGGAAATGAACTCAGGACCTCTGGAAGAGCCATCTCTCCAGTCCCCAGGCCTGTCTTTTTTTTTTTTTTTTAAGATTTATTTTATTTATTTTATGCATATGTGTGCTCTATCTGCATGTACACCTGCATTCCAGAAGAGGGCACCAGATCACATTGTGGATGGTTGTGAGCCACCATGTGGTTGCTGGGAATTGAACTCAGGACCTCTGGAAGAGCACTAGGCAGTGCTCTTAACCGCTGAGCCATCTCTCCAGCCCGCCAGGCCTGTCTTAATAACACAGACTTTAAAAAATTTCTCAGTTCCCTTGGCTTGGTCATGAGAGCCAGCCCTCACAGCTCTGCTATGCCATTTTGCCAAGAGTCTTCCCAAAGTTGTTTTTGTTCAGCCTCCCAGCTGCAAGCAATAGACAGCATGAGTCTCTATAGTAGTCATACTAATTTGTCCAATTAATGCAATCTACAATCAAGAGCCTGCTTATTCAGTTATTTATTCAATAAATATTGAGTGCCTACAACAGGGTCTCATTATGTAGCCCTGGATGGCCTGGAGCTCACTATGTAGACCCAGCTAGCCTCAAATTCACAGAGATGCACCAGCTTCTGCCTCCAGAGCGCTAAGATTAAAGGTATGTGCTACCATGCAAGTAGGTGCAGTTTTGCCTGCATTCCTCGATCTGCTGCAGGACAGTACATCGGAGCACTCAGCGTGTCTCTCAGACGCCGCTGGGCTGTGACTGTGTCTGTCCTTGTATATGATGGATGACCTTAATGTATATGGTTTGGGTGAGCCCTGGCCAGGTATCATGTCTTTCCATCAGGGTATGTGTGGTGTCTTGCTCATGGTTAGGCAGAAGCTATGGTTTGGGGGAGAAAGACCACAGAGGTAATATGTCTTTCTTATCATGTCATGTCAAAGGCTTTTGTTATAACATGACTGATCACTGTCGGGGTTGATAGGCTGTCCTCTGACTGTCACTCATGTGCTGGGGGCACACTATACAATAAATGAAATGTACTTTTAATTTTTCAAAAACAAATCATTGCCCCTTGTTTGGGAATTACTATTAATAAAGCTCTTTCAAATGTTGTTTTAGTTTTTATTTATTTATTTTTCCATGACTGTCCTGGAATCACTCTGTAGACCAGGTTGGCCTTGAACTCACAGAGATCCGCCTGCCTCTGCCTTCCCAGTGCTGGGATTAAACATGTGTGCCATCACACCCAGCAATTACAGACAGCTGTGTGAACTCCCATGTGGGTGCTGGGATTTGAACCCAGGTCCTTTGGGAAAAACAGCCAGTGGTCTTAACCACTGAGCCATCTCTCCAGCCAGTCAAATGTTGTTTTAAAGTTCCCACTCTAAGCATCCATGTGAGATAGCTCACCTATTAAGGTGCTTGCCACCAAGCCTGATGATCTGAATTTACTCTCAGAACACACATGGTAGAAGGAGAGAATTGCCTCCACAAGCTGTTCTCTAGTCTCCACCTGTATACCATGACATACTCAAACACACACACACACACACACACACACACACACACACGTAATAAATAATATTCCTACTCTAAGAAAGCTTGCAATCAGGTTAAACTCACAGAGGAAAAGTTAGTGACATAACTTTATGAGAAATATGATTCTGAGCTGTGGTATGAGAAATATGATTCTGAGCTGTGGCGGTGCATACTTGGAACCTGTACTCCCAATACTTGAGATGCTGGAAGACTGACAGTTTGAGGTCAGCCTGGGCTATATTGCCAGAGTCCCCATCTCAAAAGAAAGGAGAGGGGAGGGGAGGGGAGGGGAAGAATCTGTACAGTGATGCACACTTGTGATCCCAGCACTTGGGGAGGTGGAGGCAGGAGGAGCATGAGGAGCAGGAGGAGCAGGAGGTCAAGGTCACCCTCAGCTACCTAGTGAGTTGAAAGCCAGCTTAGCATACAGAAGACCCTATAAGCAAAAAAGTAGTTAAATGACTGAAGAAACCTAAGCATCCATCAACAGAAAAATGGACAAACAAAACAGTATCTGTACATAAGATAGAGTATTATTCAGCAGGGAAGAAAGTTCTCACACATGCTAGGACACCGATGAACTCTGAAGACAGACATTATTTCAAAAGCAAGATCATGTATGATACAGTTGTTGTGGAACCCAAGGATTCAGAAAGCAGAGGCAGGGCTTGTGGTGCTGGGAGGCATTTCTGACAGTGGTTACAGAGTTTCTGCTGTTTTGCAAGGTCAAGAGTCTTCTTCTTCTCCTCCTCCTCCTTCTCCTCCTCCTTCCCTCCTCCTCCTTCCCTCCTCCTCCTTCCCTCCTTCTCCTCCTCCTCCTCCTCCTTCCCTCCTCCTCCTCCTTCCCTCCTCCTCCTCCTCCTCCTCCTCCTCCTCCTCTTCCTCCTCCTCTTCCTCCTCTTCTTCTTTGCATCATATGCAAAGAAGAAGGTGCTGGGCCTAACACCCAATAGCTGAGATAAACATTTCATGTAACTGTGCATTTCTTCACAATTTAACAAAATTTAAAGAAATACAGTGTTGAGCACACCAGGAGCACACACCTGTCATTAAAGCACTAGGCAGGCTAAGGCAGGGGGATCAGGAGTTCAAGTAGTACATAGCAAGTTCAAAACCAGTCTGGGCTACATAAGACCCTGTCTCAAACAAACAAACAAGAAATACAAATTTGCAGGAAAATTTTTTTCTAGGTGGGGAATCATCACATGGATGGTAAGTGAGATTTTTGGGTTTCGTTTTTACACTGGGTATCTGGAAACATGAGCCCATGGAAATCATACAGCAATAGTTGAGCCAGAGCTGAGTGTCCACTTTCAGACAGATCTCTGCTGTACTTTAGTTGGGCCTCACCACCTTCATTTTGTAAATATGGCCTTTCCCACTTCATCCTTTTCATAGTCAGCTAGTATTACTTCCCTAAAAATGGTGAGCGGCTGCTGCATTTTCCCTGCTTAGTAAAGGCTAGCATGGGGACTTTTCAACCTGCTACGCCCTCCTTGGCCTGTGCAGCTCTATCATGGTGTTGAATCACTCAGAAACCTTGTTGGAGCTACTAAAATTGCAAATTATTTGGCAATTCCCCTAAAGCCTTCCTCTAAGCCCACACTTTCTCAGTGTAGCTGGAAGATGTCAGAAGGGAAACAGAACTGTTGTCTCATAACCTCTGGGGCGATCCAGGCCCTGCCAGAGCTAAGCTTGGGTTTTGAGAGCATCATTTTAGGCTCACTGTGATCCCTGCTTCACTGCGAACAGGTTTGATGACCTGAGCTAGTATGTCTCCCACAATACTTGAGAGAGTTCAATTCAGACATGTCTAGCCAGGAACCCAAACCTCAGGACATACATGAAAATGCACAACGTGCACACAGGTACACACACACAGCACAGGTGGCCGTATACTAAAGGTGTGTCGGCCTTCCAGTGGTATCTGCCTCTCATCTATACCCAGCTTTGGAAAGAGTCTGGGTAACAATTCATGTTTGGTTCTGGGATTACCAATCTGAATCTAAGGAACAAAAAAACTGGTTCCCCTGATGACACATACTCATGCACAGCCAACCCTTGATATGAAAAGACCTCTCAGCTTAGGGGACATACAAGATAGGCTATGCCCACATGCTACCTGTCTGTGATCTGTTTGTTTCTTCCCCAGCATCTGCATCTCTCTTACAACTACCATGGACCCTGGATGGATCAGCTGTGTGTTTGGGACAGGATGATGTCCTTCCAGCTCAGGAGGAGCAAGTAGTAGAACCCATGGGTTTACCCACAGGTCCACCGTGAACACACAACTCTCCTTACTGAGTTGGGTTTTCCTTTTTTTCCATCGGTATATGTTAATTTTATAAAATGAGGGGTTTCACTATGACATTTTATGCATGTTTATAATGTTCTGTGATAATATTACTCCTTACCGTCTCGCCTCTATCCTTCTTCTTACTAGTCCTCCCCTCCTTTCCAAATAGAGACTGGGTTGTTTGAATGTTATTGTTGTTTGTGTTCTGGGATTTTGGGTGTTTTAGACAGAGTCTCATGTAACCTATACTTCCCTCAAATTCACTCTGTAGCTGAGATTGGCATCAAATTCCTAATCCTTCTGCTTCAAATTCCTAAATGCCAGGAATATAGCCGTTAGGTACCATGTTCTGCTAGCGACTGAACATGGTACATTGTTTGTTTGTTTTAACTTTTTATCAATTCTTTGTGAGTTTCACATCATGCGCCCCAGTCCCGCTCATCTCCCTGTCCCCTCATATTTGCCCTTTGCCCTTCCAACCTTCTCCCTCCAAGATGAAAAACACACAAACAACAACAAAGCATAGAAAACATCTCATCGTGGAAGCTGTACTATGTCACAGTGTGTCCCACAGTATATCCCTCTGTCCATGAATTGTTTTTTCTTTTAATTCATGTTTCTATTAGCATTAATCTGCTATACGCAGTCATGGATTTCATTATGATATTTTAGTACATATAGATGATATATTGCAGCCATATCCATCCCATTTCCCCTTCTCACCCCTTTCCATTCCTGCTAATCCTCTCTTTTCCAAACTAACACTCTTTCGTGTCTTTTTGTTTTTCTTTTAGTGATCCAGTGTTTTGGGTTTTTTTTTTTTTTTTGGACTGTTTACAGGACCATAGGCACCTTGCCAGTGGTGAGATCACTGAAGAAAAAGTCTCTTCTTCACCCATCAGCCATTAATTGCAGCTGCATATAAATGCTCAGGAGGGTAAGGCCCCATGAGTCTCTTTCTCCTCCATAATAGGATGTTGATAGACCCAATCATGCCCAGAAGTCAGCATTCCATACAGCTTCTACCACTTTCTTAGGGACTTAACATTCTGTCCACTCCTTCTTCCTGCTGTGTTCCCTGAGCATTGGATGGGGTGATATCAATACCCGCTTTGGGGGCTGAGCATTCAACGGTCACACATTCTCAGTACCTTGGCCAGTTATGTGTCTCTGCAATTATTGTCAGCAACTTTAAAAGAAGTGTCCCTGACCAAAGCTGACAGCAGCACTGATTTATGGGCATACACGAAGTTACTTGGAAGGCAATTTGACATGCATATCATATCCAGTTAGCGCAACAACAGCAATGCTTTCCCTGCTAGGGCCTATGATCCCTAGCTGTGAGCTTTTGACTAGGCTTCTTCTGTATGCCTTCCTGTGGAATGGGCCTCAAATTCACTCATAAAGCAGCTGATTGCCTCCATAACAGACTTACCACTAGTGCACCAGGTGGCACATCTTGCTTGGCCAGTTGGTCTGTGCAAACATGGCCCACAGATAAGAAAAACTGTTGATACAACTTTCCCTCATCAGCCAACATAATACCTTCCAGTACTTGGAGTGCTAGCCAGCAGGGAGAAAATTTTCACTTTGGTCCCAGCTTGATTTCTCTGCATCTTAAAACTAGAGATTCCAGTGAGAACTGAATTGTTTTGATTGAGCAACAAGAGAACTAAAATTGGAGCCATGTGCAGTGGGACATGCCTGACACAGTACTTGGGAGACTGAGGCAGAAGGATCAGAAGTTCATGGACAGTTTTGGCTACATAGACTGTGTCTCAATAAACCCACCACAAATTAAAGAAAAAAAGAAGGAAAATGAAAGGGAATGCAAAATTTGATTCTTCCTATTATGTATGACAAGATACAAAGAGAGCAAGGAGTCCTGATGTCCCCCTGGGACCCTCACACAGTAAGCTGCTTGAGAACTGGGTCAAGGCTGAGCCACTGAAGCAGCCCAGGAAGAAGCCTCTACCCTGCACTGTTATATCAACCGACAACTGCCCTGCTTATCTTCACCTGGTTTGGGTTGAGCATTTAAGAACAGACAGGATGCTGATCAAAAACTCACACCATGTAACTCAATTCTGCTGGACTTCTGCTACTTTAATACGTGATTTCCCCAGAGTGTTTTCAACTCTTTTTTTTTTTTTTTTTTCGAAGCACAGATAAATCTAGCTACAGCTACATAAACAGGTAGAGTTTAGTTTAACTGAAAAGATACTTCCTTTCCCTTCTCTGTTTGGCTGTTTGAAACAGGGTCTCCTGTTCCAGGCTGACTTCACATTTGCTATGTAGCCAAGGATGACTTTCAGCTCTTGATCCTCCTGACTGTACCTCCTACGTGCTGGTGTGTCCCATCACACCTAGTAAGACATCCCCAATATTTATGTGTTTTAGCATAACTCTGTTTGGAGGTATGTGTCTGAATGTATCTTTTTTTCTTTATTAGGAATTAAGTTTAACACATATTAAAGTATGGGGTGGGACAGAGGGTTACTAGAAAAAGGAAAAGATGCTTAGGAAAAGGAGAGCCACACCCAAGAGTGTGAGTGTGGGCATCTCTAGAGAGACTGACTGTATATGCACATCTTTAAAAGAGAAATTCATTATTCTGAATGGAGTGTAAATGTGGGTCAGGGTTGTAGAAACCATTTTTTGTTGTTGTTATAGAAAATGCTTTTAAACAGATGTTTACCATTATGAAAAGAGCAAAAAAAAAATGCATTTTTCTTTGAAGACCCAAGGCATTGGAAACACTGAGTTTCACTACTTGCCTTTATTAGGCGTCCTCTATCTGATTGTTAGAAATTATTCATTTCCTCAAAGAGAGAGAATAAATTGCTTGGGGAGGCAGCCCTACCCCGCGCTCTTCCTTTGGTAAAGGCAAACGGTGAAGGCTTCAGCATCATGAGGATACTTCTGCCCTTAAGCGTTCTAACTCTCACCTGTGTCTGGACCATTGCTAGGGAGATTCCCATGAGCACTGTGGTGAAGGAGACCTTGATACAGCTGTCCACTCATCGAGCTCTACTGACAAGCAATGAGGTAAAGTAAAACTTCTATTTCTTCAGTTTTGTTTTGTTTTCAAGATAGGATCTTGACTGGCCTTAAACTTGCTATGTAGACAGGCTGACCCAACTCCTATGAGATCCTCTTGCCTCTGTTTCCCAAATACTACATGTTACCTTACCTGACTCTACTGTTCTTTAAAATGCATAAATAGCTGGGCGTGGTAGCGCACGCCTTTAATCCCAGCACTTGGAAGGCAGAGTCAGGTGGATCTCTGTGAGTTTGAGGCCAGCCTGGTCTACAAAGTGAGTTCCGGGTCAGCCAGAGCTACAAGTGAGACCCTGACTCAAAAAAAAACATTTTAAACGACATTAATACTTTGTGGCAGTTCATTCCTACACATAAAATTTTTCTATAAATAATGCAAGTATGAATGTGTTAGTGTTAATACACAGGTGATAACCCTATCACCAGCAAGCAGTGTATTAAAAAAAAGCTACAAGCGCTTTAGAAGTGACCCTATTCTCTTTCTTTTGCAGACAGTGAGGCTTCCTGTTCCTACTCATAAAAATGTAAGTTATGCTTTGATGCCACGATTACATGAATAAGTCAATTTCACATGCTAAGCTGTAAGTCACTTGCTTCTTGCTTTCTGGTATTGTGTTTGGGGGTGGGCATCTCACTAGGTCTCAAACTCCTTGGCTCAAGTGATTCTCTTGCCTTGGTGCAAGTAGATGGAACACAAGCCTATGGCACCACACCCAGAAAATCACTCGTAAAACCGCTTGATTTTCTTTGAAAATGTTTAATGTGGGTGGATGTGAAAGTATGCGCTTATTAATGTGAAGAATAAGAGAATGGCAGCTGGGTGTGGTGGCGCAAGCCTTGAATCCCAGCACTCATTAGGCAGAGGCAGGCGGGTCTCTACGAGTTCCAGCCCAGCCTGGTCTACAAAGTGAGTCCAGGACAGCCAAGACTACACAGAGAAACCTTGTCTCGAAAAACTAAAAGAAGAGAGAGAGAGAGAGAGAGAGAGAGAGAGAATGACAAGTTATGTAACCCTAGTACTTGGGAGGCTGAAGCAGGGGTAGCATGAGTCTGAGGCCAGCTTGGGGCACATGTAAATTCAAGACCAGCCTGGATTACATAACCAGACCCTGTATCAAAAATAAATTAAAAAAAAAAAAAGGCTGGGCATGGTGGCACACGCCTTTAATCCCAGCACTCGGGAGGTACAGGCAGGCGGATCTCTGTGAGTTCGAGGCTAATCTGATCTATAAAGCAAGTTCCAGGACAGCCAGGATACTGTCACACACAAAAAAACCCTGTCTCAAAACAAACGAACAAACAAACATTAGAGGACTGGAGATAAAGCTCCATTGATAAGAGTACCTAATACACACAAAGTCCTGGGTTCATTCCTTAGCACCCCATCAACTAGGCACGGTAGTACTTGTCTGTGATCTCAGTAATGGGGAAATGGAGGCAGGAGGATCAGGGTTAAGATCATTCCTAGCCACATATTGAGCTAGAGGCCAGCCTGAGTTACATGACACTCAAAACCCACCAACCAATCAATATTAAGCATGACTTTGAGCCAGCAGAATCTGCTATGTAAGCGGTCAGCTGAAGCTGTCGGTCCCCTGCCTAACGGAGCTGCACATCAAAGATTCTTTGCACAGTTCGACATGTGGTGAGAGGCCCTGCTAGGCTCCCTTTGATTCTGTCTATGGCTTTCTTCATCCTACCACATTCTTTTTTTTTTTTTTGGTTTTTCGAGACAGGGTTTCTCTGAATATCTCTGGCTGTCCTGGACTCGCTTTGCAGACCAGGCTGGCCTCGAACTCACAAAGATCCGCCTGCCTCTGCCTCCCAAGTGCTGGGATTAAAGGCGTGCGCCACCACCGCCCGGCTGTACCACATTCTTTATTGTCCTTTCTTTACTTAGTATTACCAAGCATCAACTTGCTGGGCTGTGCACGTGCTGAATAAACACTCAGCCACTGAGTTCCAGAGACAGCCCACTCTAAAATCTTTCTGAAAGTATTAATAACTTCGGGCTATATTCCTTCTATTTATTTTTATTTCATGTGCATAATTATTTTGCCTACATATATGTATATGTTCCATGTATGTGTCTTGTGTCCCTGTAGGCTAAAAAAGGGCATCAGATGACCTGGGACTGGAGCTGCAGATGGTTGTGAGCCATCATGTTGGTGCTGGGAACTGAATTTGTGTCCTCAACATGAGCATCAAGTGCTCTTAATCATTGAGCCATCTCTCCAGCTCAGACGCTTATATTCTTAGGCAATGATAGGTAGACTAAAATGTGGTGGATTCCCTCTATTAATAATTTCTACTCAGTTTAATGACTATGTCTATGTAATAATGATACTGTAATTTGCGATACATTTTATTCTAGTGTAAAATACATTATTTCATATTTCTAAATAGAAGAAAATCATCATCCCAAATTACAAAAGAAGATATTGGGTTGGGAGTGGTGCCACTCACCTTTAATCCCAGGACTCATGATTGTGATCCACCACAAGGGCAGTGGGAACTGAACCTAGGTCCTCCAGCCCCAATCCTAACTTTGGTTTTGATTGTTTGTTTGTTTGTTTGTTTGTTTGTTTTTAACAGTCTCATGTAGCACTGGCTGGCCTCAAACTCTATATATCAGAGGCTGGCTTCGAACTCCTTTTACCTCTATCTCCCAAATGCTGGGATTACAGATAAGCACCACCATGTCTTGGATTGTCTGATATTTTTCCATTGATGCATCCGAATTGCATGTCCTTATTGCATATGGCATGATACTTTGAAATACATACACTTTGTGGGCTGGCTGATACAAATGTTTTACCTCCTTCTAGTTGTTGTTTGATAATCTTACTCTTTCAGCACCAGCTGTGCATTGGAGAAATCTTTCAGGGGCTAGACATACTGAAGAATCAAACTGTCCATGGGGGTCCGGTGGAAACGCTATTCCAAAACTTGTCATTAATAAAGAAATACATTGACCGCCAAAAAGTAAGTTCCCTGGGAACCCTGTGAGTCCTGCTGCAGCTGTTTCTTCAGGAGCTGATGTAAGGCTGTTTTTTTTTTACTCAGGAGAAGTGTGGCGAGGAGAGACGGAGAACGAGGCAGTTCCTGGATTACCTGCAAGAGTTCCTTGGCGTGATGAGTACAGAGTGGACGATGGAAGGCTGAGGCGAGCTGGCTCAGTGGAGACAGGACTTCAGATTTTAAGTTAAAATTTAAACGGATGCATAAGATCCACAAGATTGTACAAGTGAAGGGGTTACCATATGCTGTTTCCATTCATATTTATATCATGTAGTCAAGTTGAACTTCTCTGTGTCCTCATACGTTGTTCATTTGCATATGACAAAATATTTAATGTTCTTTTTCTGTATGTGTAACAGAAATTCCGGTAGCTCAGGCTGGCCTCAAACTTGTAATGTATCCAAGGATGACCTTGAACTTCTGATCCTCCTGCTGAGTGCTTAGATCTACAGACACGCACCATGGCGAACTAGTTTGTGTGGTGCTGGGGCTGGAACCGAGGGCTTTGTGCATTGCTACTGACTGACCTATATTCCCTAGCTCTCGTCCCCATTTTTGAGACAGGCTCTCAAGTATTCCAGGCTGGCCTTGAACTCAGTGTGTAGTCAAGGATGACTTTGAACTCTTGGTCCAGGTGGAAAGAGGAGGATCACACACTCCACCTCAACATCTTTTCTCCTAGCCCTTTGAGATAGAAAGTACTCAGACACTCTCTTGCTGAGGGATGCCACACCAGGGCTTCCTGCCCCTATCTAACTAATTTCAACGTAATACCCAGTAGTCAGCCTCTCCTCAACTCCCCGTTACTCTTCCCGGCCGCCAGGAATCCCACTCTTGCTCTCAATTTCTATGAGGTTAACTTTGCTTATGATCTTCGTATGAATCAGATTGTGCCATGATCATTTCTCTGTCCCTGGAGTAGCCAGATTTCGGAGAAGGAAAGGGAGGTCTCATTGTAGTGAGGACGAGAGCCGTACTTTTCAGTGTGACTGAACTTAAGAAGCAAAGTAAATACTTCGTGTATACTGCAAGTTTACTACCCCACACAAACAGAAAGCATCAAATGGTTGAGATATGATTCAGCTATTGGGGTCAGTGAAGAGGCCTCCCCCCCCCCCAGTTTACTCCAGGAAAACACAGATGTATGCTTTTATTTAATTCTTTAAGATGCTCATATTTATGATGTGTTTAAGGATCCAGTAAGTTAATATTTATTGCAATATATGCAATATTCTAATAAAGCAAAAGGGGCAACTCATTCAGTTTGTTACTGGTCTATCCTAACACTGGACATGTGGGGGGGGGGTCCCTGCATGGTCTTCAGAGGAGGGGCTGAGTAGTGCTGGCTGAGCCCCCCCCCCCCCCACCCCAGAGCCTTAGAGTTGATGGGAGCACCAAGGGTGGAAGTAACCCAGCAAGGCTTCATAGAGACATTGGGAGCAGGGACAAGGGCTAGAACTGAGCCTGGATCTCCCTGTGTAGCAGTATGCCCAGATGGCTTGGGGTGGACAGCAGAGGAATGAACGAGAAGGTGAATGAATGAACGGGGAGACAGCGGCTCCACTGATGAAGGGCTTGCTGTGCAAGGATCAAGATCTGAGTTCAAGCCCCAAAACCTGCTGGAGAAAGCTGGACATGGTGGGGGCACATGTGTAAGCCCAACACTAGGAGGAAGAGATAGCCAGATCCCTGGGGCTTTCTAGTCAGCCGACCCAGATGAATTGTTGAGTTCTGGACCAGTGAGAGAACCTGTCCCAAAAAGCAAGGTGCATGTTGTCCTGAGGAAGGACACCTGATATTGATCTCTGGCTTCCACTTTTATGCAGACACACACACACACACACACACACACACACACACACACACACACACACA
>CAJQZJ010032020.1:4224199-4243274 GCA_907164525.1 Lophiomys imhausi
ACACACACACACACACACACACACACACACACACACACACACACACAGAGACACAGGGGGCGGGGAATAGGGGCCCTTTAATTCTAGATCTAGAATTAAAGTGTGTGTTGTCTTCCTCTGGAAGATGGCCAGTGTTGGAACCTGTAGCATGATTTCTCCCAACTGATGAGAATTTGGCCAATCAGGCTCAAGGCTAGCTCATAAATGAAGCTCGCTATGTTCTTCTTGATGACTTTGTGGCCTGGGGGAGTTCTCTCTCAACGAAGCTGGGTGTCATGTCCCCACCTCCACCCCAGCAACAAGAGTCACTGAGTTCACATGTCATTGTTGGGCATGTGAAAAACCTCTGGGTCTCACTACCATTCAGGCTCTGTTCCAGGAAATATAAGGGTGCCCTCCCCAACCCAATACTGTCCACAAGAAAAATATCACCCAGGAGCCTCATTCCTTTTATATCAAATGGGAACATTTTAGTATGTTATGTTGCAACTCCATGAAATGTCTGTGTGTACATGGTGTGTGTGCATGTGCTTGCAGAAGCCAGAGGAAAACCCTGGGTATATACCTTCACCACTCTACACCTCTTTCCTTTGAGAGGCTCTCTTCCTGAACATGGAGCTTCCCATTTTTGGCCAGGCTTGCAGCCAGCAAGTCCCAGTGATCCTCCCATCTCAACCTGCTCAGCCCCAGTGTTGGAGTTATGAGCATGCATGGTCAAGCCTGGCTTCTTACATGGGTGCTAGGGATCCAGACTCAGATCCTCATGGGTGCACAGCAAGCACTCTTACCCACTGAAGCATTTCCCAGAGCCTTAGTATGCTTCATTATGTAAAAATTTTAAATTGTAACATTTTTTCTTTAATTAATTAATTAATGATTACTTTACATCCTGATCACTGCCCCCCTTCCTCTCCTCCTAGTTCTACCCTCCCACCCTCTGCCCCCATTCCCCCTACCCTTCTTCTCAGAGAAGGGACCCCCACCACCAACCCTCCCCAGTACTTCATGTCTAATCAGAACAAACTGCATTCTCTTGTAACATGTAAATTTTCAACATGTAACATTTTAAAATTGTGATAATATAAAGGCATACAATTTTTATTTATTTTTATGTTTACCTATGTGTTCATTTTTATTTTTCAATATAACATTTTCCTTGAGAATTTCATATCTCTGTTAATTTGATCATTTTGGTCATATCTACTCTTGCTCCAACTCCTTTGGACTCCCCAATATGCCCCCCTACCAATTTCAAATCATCCTCCTTTTCTCTTTTAATCCACTGAGTCCAGTTAGGGTTGCCCTTGTGAGCACAGGTATGAGGCCATCCATTCAAGCATGGACAGCCTACTAGTGGTCACATCCCTAAAGAAAACTCACTCTCACCTCCCAATCAGATGCCAGCAGCTCCTCATGGAGGGCAGGAACCTTATGAGTGTCCCTTCTCATTCCTGCTGGAGTTTTGATTGGCTGGATCACGTGCAGATAGGTACAGCTGCTGTGAGTTCATGGGTACAATGGGCATGTCCTGTCCAGAGGACATTTCAGCACTTCCCCCCATTCTCTGGCTATTACATTCTTTCCACCCTCTCTTTCATCATGTTCCTTAAGCTTTGGTGTGTGTGTGTGTGTGTGTGTGTGTGTGTGTGTGTGTGTGCTACAGATGTCTCATGTAAGGCTGAACACGCACAGCCACTTACTCTCAGCACTTTGAGCAGTTATGACTCTACATTAACCACTTCCTGCTACAAGAGAGCTTCTCCACAGGTGTGGTGGCGCACACCTTTAATCCCAGCACTCGGGAGGCAGAGGCAGGTGGATCTCTATGCGTTCAAGGCCAGCCTGGTCTACAGAGTGAGGCCAGCACAGCCAGGGCTACACAGAGAAACAGTGTCTCAAAAAACAAAACAAAACAAAAAAAAGTAGAAGAAGCAAGGAAAGAAAAGAAAGAGCTTCTCTGATGACAGTTGAAAGCAGTGCTAATGTATGGGTAGAAACATACATATGAACATAGAAGGCAGTTTGACAACATAATCATTTAGTAAAACAATAGAAGGTTCCCTGGAGGGTCTATGACCTCCCTATCCATGAGATTCTGACCAGATTTACAGTACCAAACATGAATTCTCTCCAGGGGAGCATACCTTAAATATAATCAGAAACCGTGGTTGGTTACTCCCTTAAAAAGAAAGCCATGCCACTATTGCATAAATAGGGCCATCTTGCCTGGCAGGTTGCTATTATAGCATACAGGGTCCAGTGTAATTTTTTTAATGATTTTGAGACAGAGTCTAGCCTCAAGCTCATGCTTCTACTGCTTCAGCCTCCCAAGTGTTGGGATTAGAGCCACGTACCACCATACTCCATTAAGGATATAATACATAAAGCAATACTTCCAGATCAATGAATAGCTAATGTGTTTGTTGCTTTGTTTATATAATATGCTACATGTTCCCTAGTTGACAGTCAGAACCTCTCCAGTTGTGTGTGTATGGGTAAATTCTGATGTGCTATTAATTACATTTGTTTGCTTGTTTTTTATTACTGGGAATTGAGTTTAGTGTCTTGCACACATCAGACACATTCAACCACTGAACTATATTTCCAGCTCTCTTTTTAATTTCCTATTTTAAGACAGTGTAACATTAAATTGCCAAGGCTATCCTTGAAGTCACTCTGCAGTAATTCCAATAGTCAGTGTAACACTAAATTGCCAAGGCTATTCTCAAACTCACTCTGTAGTTGTTCAGATAGTCAGTGTAACACTAAATTGCCAAGGCTATCCTTGAACTCACTCTGTAGTAGTTCAGATCAGATAGTCTTGAAATTGACATTCTTATGCTCAGGCTTCAGATCACAGGCCTGCCTTGTCAAGAGGCACAGTTGTATTGAGAATGAACCTAAAGATTTTATGTTGGTTTTCTGTTGTTATTGTAACAAAATACCAGAGGTAACTAACTTTACAAAGGAAGAGTTTCTTTGGGTTCACAGTTTTGTAGGCGTTAGTCCTTGGCTGACTGACACTGCTGTTTGGATCTGTGCTAAGGCACATACCATGGTGGCAGTGATCAGCAAAGGAAACTCTCCTGGTGGCAGGGAAAGAGAGAAAAAGAGGAAGGCGGGGGATTCCACAATCCCCTTCAAAGGCAAGCCTCCAGTGACTCAACTTCCTCCTACTTGACTCCACCTCTCAAAGGTCCCAAAATGTCCTAATAGCAACAAAAACTGGGAACAAGCCTTCTACCTGGACATCTGAGTTGACATTTCAAGTCCAAGCTAAGCAAGGTTTCTCCATTGACTTGCCTTTGTTGTTTCACTTGAAAAGGTGAACTGTTAGCCAGGCATGGTGGTATACACTTGGAAAGTTAAGATGATGTCAAGTTCAAAGCCGCCTAAGATGTGTAGTGAGGCCCATCTCAAAGGCACAACACCAGGGTCTGAAGCGATGGCTTGGTGGTTAAGAGAACTTGTGCTGGTAGAGGACCTGGGTTCAGGTCTTAGCACCCACTTGGTGGCTCACAACCAACCCCATCTCCAGGTCCTGAAGATATGACACCCTTTTCTTGCAAGGATTAAATGCATTAGCCATTGACTCTGAGTCACCAATAATGCACCGGTGTTGCTTTAATGAAAGAAACAAAAGAACTTCCCTTTGGGGTCATGTAACCAAGAACGAGTCCTGATTCAAATCTCTACTCCCCCCTCCAGCAGAGTGTCTCTGCACAGCCCTGACTGTCCTGGAACTTGCTCTGTAGACTAGGCTGACCTTGAACCCAGAGATCCACCTGCCTCTGCTGCCCAAGCTAATTCTCTACTTCTTGATCCCTGTATCTTCCATCTTCCATATCCCATCTGTCTGTTGCATGAGTTTAAATTTATGTCTGTGAAAAAACTGGCTTGTGAATCTGTCTGTCCCTGTGTCTGTTGTATCTGTCTATGTGTGTCTGTCCCTAACAAAAGACTTCATGCTGTCTTTTTCTTTTCTGAGACAGGATTTCTCTCTATATCCTTGGCTGTCCTGGAACTCACTCTGTAGAACAGACTGGCCTTGAAGTAAAGATCTATCTGCCTCTGCCTCCTGAGTCCTGGGATTAAAGGTATGTACCACCACACCTGGCTACTTCTTCTTCTTCTTTTAAATTTACTTACCTTTATTTTATGTGAATTAGTGTTTTGCCTGCATGTGTATCTGTGTGAAGGTGTCAGATCTTGGAGCTGCAGAGAGTTGAGCTGCCACATGGGTGCTGGGATCTGAACCTGGGTCCTCTGGAAGAGCAGTCTATGCCCTTAACCACTGGGCCATCTCTCCAGCCCCAAGATTCTAAAAGAATTTATGTATATGCTATGTGTCTGGGGAGGGGGTGTATATGTACTTAAGTACAAGTGCCCACAGAGGCTAGAAGAGGCATCCCTGGGAGCTAGAGTTATAAGTGGTTGTGAAGCACTTGATGTGGATACAGGGAACCAAACTTAAGTTCCCTATAAAAGCATCAAGTACTCTTAACTGCTGAGCCATTTCCCCAAGTCTGGTAGTTGTCTTTCCCTGCCCATTGTCACACTGTTAACCCAACATTGACCCATCATTATCACTCCAAATTCATAGTTTACTACAGTCACTCTTGGTAGTGGGTACAGAGACCCACAGAGAGTGACCCACAATGTATAGTGGTGACACATAATCACCACGACTGCAGTCATACCCAGTCATTTCACGGGCCAAGAAACCTCCTGTGCTCTGCCTATTCATTCTTGCCTGTCCCCAAAGGCTGACAATTGCTATTGTACTGTGTCAATAGTTTTAATGCTTCCAGAATGACACATATATAGACCTTTCAGGTTGGCTCCTTTCATTTAGTAATTCATATTCAGGTTTCCTACATCTCTCTCTCTCTCTCTCTCTCTCTCTCTGTGTGTTTGTGTGTGTGTGTGTGTGTGTGTGTGTGTGTGTGTGTGTGTGTTTTAGACAAGGTTTTTCTATACAGCCTAGAGTAGCCTTGAAATCATAATCCTCTTGTCTTAGCCACCATGCATGGCCCTCCATGTCTGCTGTTAAAAAAAAAAAAAAACAAGGGAGCTGGAGAGATGGCTCAGAGGTTAAGAGCACTGACTGCTCTTCCAGAGGTCCTGAGTTCAATTCCCAGCAACCACGTGGTGGCTAACAACCATCCACAGTGAAATCTGGTGCCCTCTTCTGGCCTGCAGGTGTACATGCAGACAGAACACTGTATACATAATAAATAAATATTAAAAAAAAAAAAACAAACAAAAACCCAAACGTTCGATTTTACCAATAAAGACTCAGGAGCCAGATGCTGGGGTAAAAGCCTGCTAGCTCAGAGAAGCAGAGAAAGCACCCAGCTGACCTTCCCACTTAGCTGACATCCCAGAAGGAAAAAGCCCTTTCTCCTTCTCCACACTCTTAAATACCCTTCAAACTGAATGTCCCTCCCTTCCACTTCCTGTGCATCTCTCTATCTGTCCTCCAGACTTCCTCTCACTCTCTATGGCTTTTTTCCTATGTTCATTCCCTGTCACCTGGTTGCTTGCTCCACTTCTTGATCTATGGTTGACTTTATTTAATCCTGTTTAAAGAAACTCTTGGATTGGGGTTCACAATGTGAGCAAATATCCTGCAGTACATGCTTTTCATGATATATCCTGCCTTCCATTTCTCCACTCTTCTTACATTCTCAGGATAAGAATTCAAGGTTTTGATTGCTGGGCATGGTGGCGTGTGCCTTTAATCCCAGCACTCGGGAGGCAGAGACAGGTGGATCTCTGTGAGAGATCCAGCCTGGTCTACAGAGTGAGTCCAGGACAGCCAGGATACACAGAGAAACTCTGTCTTGAAAAACCTAAAAAAGAAAAGAAAAAAGAATTCAAGGCTTTGAACATGCTAGGTCAGCACTCTCCCACAGAGATACATCTCAATTGTCTCTTATTTTGCGTGCATGGGTGCGTAATGTGTGCATGTGTGCCTGCATATGTGTATGAGTAAGTGTAGAGGCCAGAGGTCAAGACCAAGGGCCTTCCCTACTGCTTTACAGTTTATTTTTTGAGTCAAGCCCACTCACTGAACTCAATAATTGGAGCTTACCAGTTGAGCTAGTTTTGCTGCCCAGAAAGCCCTGGGGATCCTCCTGCTCCCCCTTCCCCCGCACCCAGCACGGAGTTTACAGATGTGTGCCAACACTGTCCAGCTCTTGCACGTGGGTGCACAGGTCCCCGTGCTTGCATGGCAGCAGGTACTTTACATGTTGAGCTATCGCCCCAGCCCTTCTCATTTCTTTTTAACACTGAACTTAACGTTCTACTGTCTGGATGTCCTACAGTGGGCATTCATCCACTAAATGATTGTGAATGCTTCCAGGTTTGGAGATTATAAATAAGGCCTCTAGGAACATCCTCGTGTAGGTTTTTCAATCAATGTACATTTTCCCCTCATTTGGATAGAGAGCAAAGGGCACAGTCTGTGGAGTCTGTTAAAAGCAAGCTGACCTCTGTAAGAAACTGCCAGTTGTTTCTGTACCATGATGCATCTCCAACAACAATGAAATAGAGTTTCTATTGGTAAAGAGCGTCACCAGTATCTGGTGTTGGTAGGATTTTGGATCTGGGCCACTCTAATATGTGTGTAGTAGCATCTGGCTTTAACTTGAAATTCCCTGGTGACTTATGATGTCCTTTTACATTCTTACTTCCTGTGTCAGGGTTTTCTAGAGAAATAGAACTGCTAGAATGAATATATATTAAAAGAGAGATTTGCAGCCAGGCGGTGGTGGTGCACGCCTTTAGTCCCAGCCCTTAGGGATGCAGAGGCAGGTGGATCTCTGAGTTCCAGGCCAGCCTGATCTACAGAGTGAGTTTCAGGACAGCCAGGGATACACAGAGATACCCTGTCTCAAAAAACAAAGAAACAAAAAAGAAAGGACACTAGGAGGTGGATCTAGAAGGAGTTGGGGAGGTTTGAATATGATCAAAACACATTGTTTGAAGTTCTCAAAGAACCATTTTGTTTGTTTGTTTGTTTTTAAGAGCAGAGAGAAAAGAATGCAGACATGCTTACTAGTTAAACTTCTCCATGCTACAGTGGAGGGCTCAAAACCGGGGCTGATGCCGCCACTTCAGGCTGGGTCTACCCTCACCAACGAAGGTAATTAAGACAACTCCATTTCCCACAACATGGCCACAGGTCAATCTGAACAAGGAGGAACCAGCTCCTCGCTGAGACTCCCTTTTCAGATGATTCTAACTTGTGTCAAGTTCACATAATGAACCGCCACACTGAATAACTTGAGGAGAGTAGTTAATGCAGGGATTCCCAAAACAGAGCAGGAGGTAGGGAAAGAAACTATCTGGAGCTAGTAACTACAGCAGTGGCATCAGAAGAGGCAGTTTTAAAATCCGAGACTCAGGGGTACACTTTGTGGACACTGGAACTTCCAGTTAAGAGATGTGGCCAGTCTGCCATGACCTGGAGCTGGGAAGATGAACATTCTGACTCCATATTCCTCCTCCCATCCTTTGATCACTGGTCAGTGCTTGCTAACCTAGTGCCAAATCTATGAACAAAGAACTAAGTAGTGGACCAGTGAAATGGTTCGTTTGCTGTTGAACCTGAAGACCTGGGTTTGATCCCTGGGACTAACACAGTGAAGGAGGAGAACCACCTCTGAACCTCTGATCTCCACTTGTGTGCTGTGGCACATGTCCTCCATCCCTTCAGGCTTAGTAAATAAATGTTAAAAAAAAAAAAAAAAGAATCCAGGTTGGAGAGATGGCTCAGCAGTTAAGAGCCCTGGCTGTTCTTCTAAAGGACCCAGGTTCAAATCCCAGCACCCACATGGCAGTTCACAGCTGTCTGTAATTGCCAGGCGTGGTGCTGCATGCCTTTAATCCCAGAACTTGAGAGGCAGAGGCAGGTGAAACTCTTTGAGTTCAGGGCCAGCCTGGTCTACAGAGTGAGTCCAGGACAGCCAGGGCTACACAGAGAAACCCTGTCTCTAAAAATAAATAAATGAATGAACGAATGAATGAATAAATAAATAAATAAATAAATGAAGAATTCATTAGTGTTATTCACTGAGGTCCACTGCTAAATACCCAGGAAAGGATAAAGGAGAGCTGGGATTGCCGGAGAGGCAGGTTCTCCCATTCGGAATGGAGGGAATAGGTGAAAACCCTCCCAGTATAGACCATGAAAAAAATGATCCCCTCACTCAACATCATCCAGTTTCGAATTTGTGAAAATGTGCTTCAAGCTAGGGAAATATTAAAGACAATGGATGGATTTCCAGAACATATCATAAAGTTCTCTTAATTAATCAGAAAAAGATAAATAACCCACTCAAAAAAGAAAGAAGAAAAAGGTGAAAGACATGCATCAGCATTACCCAGAATAGGAAATGCAAATGGCCAATAAACACAGGAAGAGATGCACACCAAATTAGTTGCCACGGAAATGAAAAATTAAACCACAGGGAGATAACACTTCCCACCCACCTGACTGGCAGAAATCTAGAAGTCAGATATTACATATCTGCTCAGGATGTGAAGTAAAGGAATTCTGATACATCACTGGAGGGAATAAACTGGTACTTTTGAAATGCAGTTCCTAGTAACACACATTTCGGGTGCGTGGACCTGGTGACCCGGAGTTTCAACCTAGTACATGCTCCAAAGGAATCTTTGCCCTCTAGCCAGTTATGGCCTTACCTTAAACAAACAACTTATTTTTCTAACCATCTCTCCCCTTCATTTTCCTCCTCGAGACAGACAGGGCATCTGTCATCTAAGCCATGCTGGCCTTGAACTCACTACGTAGGTTGACTTTGAAATATCTCACTCCTGGTTCCATCTCCCAAATGTTGGTATTACAGGCATACACCATCATTTCCCATTTAAATTTAAAAAGATTAATTTTATTATTATTTTCTTTTGCTTTTTGAGACAGGGTTTCTCTGTGTATCTCTTGCAGTCTTGGACTCACTTTGTAGACCAGGCTGGCCTCAAACTCACAGAGATCTGCCTGCCTCTGCACCACCACGCCCAGCTAATTTTATGTGTGTTGGGGGTCAGACAATAGAGGAGGTTGAGGTTTCAAAGGTTTCAGTTCAGTTGATTAAAACAATTTACGAGCTGGGCGTGGTGGTGCACACCTTTAATCCCAGCACTCAGGAGGCAGAGGCAGGCGGATCTCTGTGAGTTCCAGGCCAGCCTGGTCTACAGAGTGAGTCCAGGATAGCCAGAGATACACAGAGAAACTCTGTCTTAAAAAAACAAAAAAAAGGGGCTGGAGTGATGGCTCAGGGGTTAAGAGCACTGGCTGTTCTTCCAAAGGTCCTGAGTTCAATTCCCAGCAACCACATGGTGGCTCACAACCATCTACATTGAGATCTTGTGCCTGGGCATTTATGTAGAGCAAATACTGTATACATAATAAATTGATGAATAAATGTTTAAAAAAAAGAATTAAAACAATTTATGTTGTTAAACAATGGACCTCCTGGAACTGCGGATTGCATGAGAATGTTCTACTCAGCTGGATGTGCTTAGCAGGGGTTGAGGAGTGGTGTGGTGAAGCTAGGACATAACAGACTGACTCTGGCCAGCTCAATCTCCATCTTCCAGGATTGACAGCCTGCCAACATCAAATAAGGTGATGCTGGCTATGGAGTCTGCTGGTGTCTTTACCACCATAGAAAGGCTAGGGCCCACTTGAAAGGTGAAGCCAAAGGGTCTTCATTATTTCCCCTTCTGCCTTGTGATTGGTGAGAACCATGAAAAGGATGCTGACTCTCTCAAGATATTCAGCAATGCCTCCTGTACCAGTATCTGTTTTTCCCCAGGGTAGGTTGAATGAGAATAGCCCCATAGCTCATATATTTGAACATTTAGACCCCAGTTGTTGGAACTGCTTGGGAAGTTGGAACTGTTGGGAAGGTGTGGTCTTATTGGAAGAGGTATGTCAGTGAGGGGGTCTTGAGGTTTCAGAAGCCCATAAAATCACCCAGCTACGTCTCTCTTTCCGTTTCCTGCTTGTAGATCAGGATGCAAGCTCTCAGCTACTGCTCCAGGGCCATACCTGCCTGCTACCACACTCCTAATGATCATGAACTCTAATTCTCTGGAATTGTGATCCCCAATAAACTCCCTCTTTATAAGTTGCCTTGGTCAGGGTGTCTCATCACAGTATTAGAAAACTAACTAAGACAGTCTTCCTGGGCATTGTTGAAGGACTCACAATCAACAGCCTATACCAATACCATCAAACCCAGAAGACTGAGGACCTCCCATTTGGAAAACTGAGGTATGATGGTTTGGGGAATGCTCAGCACATCAACCATGCATCCACTGGTGAAGCAAAGGCTGTGGTTGAGGTCATGCCAGATCTGAACAGAAAGCTCACCTTCATGTCCTTCCACATTCTAATATGTCCAATGCCACCCCTTCTGCTTCCCCCTCGGGTTATCAAGACTCTTTGTGCACCAAGCTGTACTGGAGGGAGGGAAGCTTAGCCAGGGTGGGTGGATGAAATATCAAAGACTGGCTTTGACACCAGGTGTACACTGAGGAAGAAAGTAGAGTCAGAGGCATGTCCAGAAGCTAATAGCTCCTGGTGATTCAAAGTCAGTACTGCTTGTAACTGGTGAGAAACTCTCAACTCTCTTTTATTCTTCTGGGGCCAAAGCTGATTGTTTCTGGTGACTGCCTCTGGCTGGTAGCACCAGACAATTAGTGTTAGGACCAAAGTTCACCTGTCCAAACTTTAGTCAGGCTTCAAAAGCCTGAGAATTTGAGTAGGCCCTAAGTTCTGGGTCAACTTGCCCCAGAATCTATCACATATTACCTCCCAGGGTTTGGAAGCTCTAACTATTACCGGGAGGCCAAGTTCCTGCTTGGGTATGTCCAGTTCCCAGAGCAACAGAGAGAACAACAAAAACCCCAGGTTGCCAACAGTCATGAGTTTGGAAATCCCCACCTTGCTTCCTAGGTCACCAATGCTAGCCAATCAAAGTACTGTTGCTTGATGATGCTTGATTCTGCCTTGCTGAAACATTAACCTGAACTGAAATTCTGTTTGGGGTCCTCTCCCTCTCCTTGCATGGAGAGTCTGTGAGGTTGACCCCAGCATACTGGCCAATAAAATCCTCTTACTTTTTGCAACATTCTTGAGTTCCTGGTGATTCCTTGGTCACCCCACCTTCAGGTTCAGAAAATCTGTTTCTTTTTTTTTTTTTTTGGTTTTTTTTTTTTTTTCGAGACAGGGTTTCTCTGAATATCTCTGGCTGTCCTGGACTCGCTTTGTAGACCAGGCTGGCCTCGAACTCACAAAGATCCACCTGCCTCTGCCTCCCAAGTGCTGGGATTAAAGGCGTGCGCCACCACCGCCCGGCTAGAAAATCTGTTTCTTGAACCTAACATTAGAAAAAGAAACTTAAATATCTGGGCCAGTGAGGGGGCTCTGAGCTCTTTAACTCTTCATGAGCCAGTGAGAAAGAAAAAGAAAAGGAAGCCAGGTGGTGGTGGCGCACACCTTTAATCCCAGCACTTGGGAGGCAGAGGCAGGCGGATCTTTGTGAGTTCGAGGCCAGCCTGGTCTACAAAGCGAGTCCAGGACAGCCAGAGATATTCAGAGAAACCCTGTCTTGAAAAACCAAAAAAAAGAAAAAAAAAAAAGAAAAAGAAAGAAATCACACACACACACTCAATGGATGAAGCAAGAGGGCTCCAACAGACTTCATATATGCACATACATATATACAGATAGATATACAGACAGACAATCAGACATACATTGGTATACACATACACATATACTGGTAGATAGAGCAAAGCCCTAAGAGCAAGCTCTAGCCATTCATACATCCATACATACATATACACATCTGGTGAATAGAGCAAAGTTCTGATGAGCAAGGTCTAGCAACTTTATTCTTTTTTTGTTTTTTGAGACAGGGTTTCTCTGTGTAACAGCTCTGGCTGTCCTGGACTCACTTTGTAGACCAGGCTGGCCTCGAACTCACAGAGATCCGCCTGCCTCTGCCTCCCAAGTGCTGGGATTAAAGGCGTGCGCCACCATAGACCGGCCGCAATTTTATTCTTTATCTTCAGCCCTTTTATATCATCTAAGACAAAGTTCTCTAAATCAGAAGAAAAATTACCTCACAACCATAAAGGCAATTATCATAAAAACAGATAAAAAAATCATAGGTATAGCAAGATTACTGATTACCAAAAGAGAATTACAAAAGGATTATAGATTACATTTTTTCCACTAAAACTTGTACCTAACTAAACATTCCTATACAACACAAGTTCATCTTAAGTTCAAAGCAATTGTTCATGTCATAGATTAGTGAGGTTTAAGGAATTACAACAGGATTGATTACATTTTTCCATTAAGATTCATACCTATTTAAACATCCTTCAGCTATCTTTCATTACAGAGTTCATTAAAAGTTCAAAGCAGGGCTGGAGAGATGTCTCAGAGGTCAAGAGCACTGGCTACTCTTCCAGAGGTCCTGAGTTCAATTCCTAGCAACCACATGGTGGCTCATAACCATCTATAATGCGATCTGGTGCCTTCTTCTGGCCTGCAAGTATACATGCACACAGAACACTGTGTACATAATAAATAAATAAATCTAAAAAAAAAGTTCAAAGCAATAGTACTTTATGTCATAAGTAAAACTACATATCCCTAGTTCATGATTTTTCATTTCATTTTTTTGGTTTTTCGAGACAGGGTTTCTCTGTGTTACAAGCCCTGGCTATTCTGGAACTCACTTTATAGACCAGGCTAGCCTTGAACTCACAGAGATCCACCTGCCTCCTGAGTGCTGGGATTAAAGGCATGCACCACCACACCCAGTGACTTTTCTTATGATGGTGCATACTGAGACCTGTGACCTTATTCTTGGTCATAACCTGCAGTGAATGTTTTCCTAGTTCATAAATTTGTTCCAAGCCTATTTTTGCTCCCTATTGCAATTTACGTACTTGTGACATATGAAGGTTTACAGATCCCCCTATTCTAACTATACAGTCTTTCACTATTATACAGGAGGAAGCACATTATATTTTTCATTCTAAAGTTAAACGTTCTATCAGCTATCTTAATTTTTTAACTTCTTAAGATTACTTGAATCAAATCAAGAATTCTATGAAATCATCAGGTGATCTTCATTGTAGTTATATAAATAACAAAGTTAATTTTGAATCACCTGGAGTACGTTTAGTAATTTCTATATGTAAAACAACTTTTTTGCATATTGAGAGTCAGTAACCATATTAAGAGATTTTGGGAAATCTAATAGAACCATGAGGAAAGCATATAGCTCTGATTTTTTTTAACTGAAGCATATGGACTTTGAATTACTTTACTTATTTTTTTATTTATAACCATAATTCTTGATTTATTGGCATCTGTGCAAAAGGTAGGAGCTTTAGAAACTGGTGTTTCTGTCATTATACGAGGAAGAGTCCAATTAGTTCTCTTTATATATAAACTGAAGTCGCTTGCTTTTGGGGTATTTGTTGTTAATTTATCCCAAGAATTTATTGCAAGTTCTTTGCCGATCTTTATTGGCTGCCCATAATAAGGCTCTCTATCCCCACCCCCGAGTTTTTTCTTACAGCAAGCACAGGGGTATTCCATGAACGGCAGGAGGGGTGAATATGCTGAAGTTGAAGTTGTTTTTTAATTGTTTGAGTGTTTCAAGTTTTTCTCTATTAGAGAAAAACAAAAACAAACAAACAAAATATTTCCCTTGAAGGGATCTTTAATATTGAGTGATTCCTGCTATCAAGGAAAAATAAATATTTAAAGAAAAATTAAGCAAAGAACAAGAAAATTGTAAGTTCTGGGCCAGTTGCATTATCTGAAGAGGCAGGAGCAAAACTGCACCCATCATTCTTGGAATTCGTGTTTCCTTGCTCTGTGCTGGTGGCCCTTAGCTGAAAAGCTGACGGGCACCCTGCAGCTAGAGAGCTCTGAGTTTCAGCTGAGCTAACAGGCAACTCCCAGCCTCAAAGCTCTGAGTTCTAGCTGCCAACAATTTTTTGGTTTGTTTGTTTTTCGGTTTTTTTTTTCTTTCGAGACAGGGTTTCTCTATGTAATATCCCTGGTTGTCCTGGACTTGCTTTGTGGACAAGGCTGGTCTTGAACTCACTGAGATCTGCCTGCCTCCGAGATTGAAGGGGAGCACCATCATGCCCAGGGAACCTTTGCAGCATCGAGGGCAGCTTGTCTTAGAGGCATTAGGGTTCCTCGTGGGGAGAGTTTTTTGCTTCACATTCCTCCAGACCGCTCCACCTGCGAATCCCCTCTTTGCCCCTCCAGAGGTGGCCGTCGCTCTGGCAGCAGGACTGAGGGTCAGTCGGGGTGTTAGGTTGGAATTCTTGGCTGATTCCCCATCCCCAACATGGCCCAGTAAAATCCCATCCACCTTCCTTCTCCAACTTCACCCAGCCAGAGGGCTTTTGTGTGGGAATGGTGCCAGAAAGGCCATTTCCACATTCCTGGCATTCCCTATGGCATTCTGAGTCCCAGCCCATGAGGGATATGTCATTCTCTTTCACCTACAGTCTATAAATCTCCTCCACCCCTTAATCCACTTGGGAATCCCTCTAGTCTCACCCTCTGAGGCTATAGGGCTCCCCCAGGAGCTCCAGTTCCCAAATAAACCGGCCCTTTTTACTCTAATTCAACCAGAATTGGCTTATTTCGTTGGCAGAGTTACACCAGATATATAATAACCAATCATCTTGGTGCTGAAACCTGGGAGAAGTTGTGTCCCCATCTTGGTGTCCTGGGTCTTCCCTGGCCACGTGAGGACCACTTCTCTCCCTCTATCTCCTTCTCTCTGCCTGATTCAACTCTGGACACGGTAAGTGACCAGCTTTCAGCTGCTGCTTATTCCAGGGTCTGAGACCCTCTTTGGACTTATTTTTCCAAATAAGTGGCCACACAAAAGTCAGTTAATACCGAACAAAGGCCAGGCCTTTGTTCTAGGGGAGCCTTTGCGTAGCAGACGTCCTATTAAGGGTCCCCTAATGAATCCGATCCCAGAACATTATAAATTCAGGACGCCGATTTATTTTCCTTGGATTCTGGCAAAGGCTGGAAAGACAGGTTCCTCCAGGTCTAAAGTTGATCCCCAGACACATCTTGGATGCCTTCTACAAAATTAATCTAAACTGGGATCGTCTCAGAACATACACCCAAAACGCCTGGCCCTACTGAGCTCTGTAGCCTGGCCACAGTGTATTTTAGATAACCAATCTAGATGGCCGCCAGAGGGCACACTGGATTTTAATATTCTTTTCGATCTTCAAAATTTTTGCCGGCGTACAGGCAAATGGACTGAGCTTCTCTATGTCCAGGTTTCCTGGGAACTGTGCTCCTGCCCCTCCCCCTGTAGCCAATGTTGACGGCCCAAGTCTTGTTAGCTAGGGTTTCAGCATCCCAAAGGCTCTTTTGCCTGGGGTCTTAGACCCTGAATCATCTGCCATGACTGCGCAGCCTGAGTCCCTGGCTCTCTCTCTCTCTCCCCTCTCTGCCTCCTTCCTCCACTCTGTCTCTGTCCCTCTCCCTCCCCTCTCTCTCTGCAAGCGCATGCTGTTTCTCTTCCCCTCTTGTGTCCAATAAACCTGCCTTTATATAACTTAATTTGGCCTGGATTGGATCATTTTCCCACAGCGCAGTGTAATTTTTTAAAACATCTGGTGAGGTGACTCACTGGAGATCGTGCCCTGCAAAACGGCCGGACACGGGCTGCTCCTAACCGCTGGTTGTTGCTCACTAAAGTTTGCACTGGTCTCTCGCCGGCTACAGCTGTCTCAAATTTGGACACAGTAATTTTCTTTTCTAGCTGCTTATTTCCGGGGTCCAGGACCCCCTCCTGACTAACTATTCCAAGTCGTGGCCACACGAAGGCTAGTCATCCAAATAGAGTCAGGGCCTCTGTTCTAGAGGAGTTTTTTGATAAAAGACGTTTTGTCAAAAATCATCCTCCCTGTTCTTCTGATCCCAGGACATTATATAGTCGGGACACTGATTTATATTCCTGGAATTCCAGCAAAAGCTAGAGATAGTTGTTATTCCCTGGTCTAAAGTTTGGCTACAGTTTATACCACTAAATTCTTATTTTAAACCAGGTTTTTTTTGATAATGTTTCTCTTACCTCTCCCACCCTTTCCTCCATCCCAGAGTTCTCCTTCCTCTTCCTCTGAGACACAGGCCAAAGTCAGTCTCCCTCCACTTACCCCCTCCCTCCTCTATCCCTCCTCCCACTCCTCCTCCTACAATCCCTGAACCCACACCCTGGTCCCCATCCTCTCAGTGGCCTGCTCCGCCTGGATCCTCCCCTGTGGTATCACACAGGAGGTCCAAGCAAACTTCTGCTCTCCTCTGTCCTCTCCACGAAGTAGCAGGAGCTGAAGGACTTGTTCATGTACCTTTCTCCCTACAGGACCTCTCCCAAATAGAAAAGTGGCTAGGCTCCTTTTCTGCCAACCCATCTGCCTATATTAAAGAGTTCTGCTACCTTTGCCAGGCCTATGACCTATATGTCATACAGGCTTCCACCCTTACTCCAGAAGAATGTGGTTGAATTCAGGCAGCCACCAGGCAGTATGCAGACCAGACCCACCTACCTAGTGGACAGTACAGTCCCGGTAGGTAGCACGGAAGTGCCAGGTATGGAACCTAACTGGAATTACCAGCTAGGTCAAGAAGGCCAACAGAGGAGGGATATTATGGTCGTCTGCCTCCTTCAGGGTATGGAATCGGTCTCAAATAAAGTCCTTAACTTTGATAAGCTCCGAGAAACTACACAACAAGAGTCCATGATCCAGTATACTCATCTAGACCCAGCTTCCCCAGCGGGAGCCACGGTTCTAGCCACTCATTTTATTTCTCAGTCATAGCCAGATATTCAGAAAAAAAAAAAAAAAACTAAAAAAGGCCGAGAAAGGTCCTCAAACTCCCATACAAGAGTTGGTAAAAATGGCTTTTAATGTCTTTAATGCCCGAGATGACGTGGCAGAATCTTCCCGACAGGCTCGGCTACAACAGAAGGCTGCCATCCAGGCCCAACCAAGCCTTCGCAGCTACCCGAGGCCTAAGGCATACACACACACACACACACACACACACACACACACACACATACACACACGCGCGCGTGCACACACACACACACATACACACACATACACACACACACACACACACACACAGAGGCACACAGAGGGAACAAGGGAGGTTTGCTAAGCCCCATCCCGCTGGGGCTCAGTTTAAGTCAGCTCCACCGGGACCTGCTTCAAATGCAGCCCGGGAGGACACAGGTCCCACATCTCTGCCCCAACCCTGGGCAGCCCCAGAAGGCCATGTCTTGCCTGCCAGCAGCCTGGCCACTGAAAGTCGGAATGCCCCTAATTTGGGCTCAGCCACTGTGCCCAGCCATTGAGGCTCAGCCCGGACAGCAGCGCGAGCACCGCGGACACTTCCAACCTTCGAGTTCCTTGGCCTGGTGGAGAACCGGCAACTCCTGGACTCAGCCACTCCCCAGCCCCGACAAGGCTCGGTAAAGTCCCACCCCCCTTCCCAGATTCGCCCAGCTGGAGGGCTTTTGTGTGGAAATGGTGCCAGGAAGGCTAGTTCCACATTCCTGGCATTCCCAGTCCCAGCCCATGAGGGATGCGTCATTCTCTTTCACCTACCTCTATAAATCCCTCGACCCCTTAATCCACGCAGGAATCCCTCTGGTCTCACCCTCTGAGGGTGTTGGACTCGCCCCTGGAGCTCCAGTTCCCAAATAAGCCGGCTCCTTTTTACTCTAATTCGACTGGAACTGGTTTATTTCGTTGGTGGAGTGACACCAGATATAATACCAATCAAGGGGGACTGTTTTTGTTCACCTGCCGCCACCAGGCGCACTTCCACCTTGATGGTGCCCCGGGGTGGCTGGGGGTGGGGCGGCATCACCCAGGGCACCGGCCATCCTCCTCCAAGTGTCACAGTCCCCCAGCAGAAGTGCCCGCCAAATCCTGGGGCGGATGAGGTGAGGCCAGGGTGTTCGTGGGGAGGAGGGGCTTTTATTTCCTCTTAAGAGGTCAAAGGGTGGCTGGAGACTGCTTGAGGGAAGGGGAGCCAGGGTCGAAGCAAGTTAAGGTTACCCAAAAAGCTCTGAAGGAAGGTCTCATCTCTTCACAGCACCTCCCATTGTAAAAAAAAAAAAAAAAAATTGGACCGGACAGGGAAGAGCGACAGCTGTCCCGCCAATCCTGGTGCATGTTCAAAGTGGCGATCTGACCGTGGAGGAGGGATTTAGTCCAGGGGGCGTGGAAGCCAGCCTCCTTAACTGTCGGAATTTTTTGAAATTTGTAGCCTGATTGGATATCAATCAACCTGTTTAGGCTGCGTCGGGTGAAGAGTGGCTGGGAATGTCTGAATTTATGAATTCGTCGTGGAGTCTTGAGGTTTATTGTCAGCAGAGGGAGAGTCGGAGTTAACACGAAGTTTTTTGTTTTTGTTTTGTTTTTTTGGGTTTTCGAGACAGGGTTTCTCTGAATATCTCTGGCTGTCCTGGACTCGCTTTGTAGACCAGGCTGGCCTCGAACTCACAAAGATCCGCCTGCCTCTGCCTCCCGAGTGCTGGGATTAAAGGCGTGCGCCACCACTGCCCGGCTTTAACACGAAGTTTTAAGTGGCGTTTTCTTCCCCGCCTCCTTAATGGAATTAAGGAGAATTTACAAAATTGTTGTGTGATAAAAGGGCGGGGTGAGACGGGAAGGATGCTCAGGGACTATGTGGCATTCCCTCTGTCTTGGCAGGGTCCTGGGGAGTGCAGCGTTGCTGGGCAGAAGAAAGAGAAGCAGGGGAAACCGCGAGCTGGTGCGGTGGTTCACGTCGGGTGGAGGGGATGAAGAGGAATGGAAGAGGCTGGTAGCTAGCGCTGGGCTCTATGACAGAGTCCTGCAGAGTGCAGGGTTGGAAGCCGCGGAGGCTTTTGTGTGTGTGTGTGTGTGTGTGTGTGTGTGTGTGTGTGTGTGTGTGTGTGTGTGTGTG
>CAJQZJ010032020.1:4243284-4255688 GCA_907164525.1 Lophiomys imhausi
GTGTGTGTGTGTGTGTGTGTGTGTGTGTGTGTGTGTGTGTGTGTGTGAATTTTATTATACGGGATTTTAAGAGGGCCCGTATTTTCCTAGTCTGAGGTTTATTTTGATGTGATGAGGTTATTTCCCACGACAGAAAAAGTTTGGAAATGCCGAGGTTAGAGAGGAATTTTCCTGGGGGCTGTGCAGATCCACACGATATTTCTCAAAATCCCCAAACATAAGCCTCACCGCAGATTTCAGAAAAACCTTAAATGGCACACCAAGCTGGACTGGAGGGAAGGAGGTTTAGCCAGGGTGAGTGTGGGTGCAATGAGAAACTTGCCAGGAGGCAGCTTCAGTGAGACAGCACTTTTAATTGGGGAAACAAAGGCTATTTAAACCTTTGGGGATGAATAGGGGGTATGGGGTGGGTGTACATCTCTGGCCCGGGCCAAGGTGATGAGAATGCCTTATTTTCATGAAGAGGAATTCTAGGTGCTTGCTGAACATGACCTTAGAAGCAGAGAGGAAGTTTAACCCTTTACCTGGCTACCTGACCACCTCAAAGGTGGCGGAGGCGGGGAGTATAAGGTTACATAAGCCAGGACATACAGGCCCAGGGCAGAGAGGGGACAGTCCTGCTCCTCCTGGTCTGAAGACAGAATTTTCAAGGTTTGGACACCCCTCAACCTCACTCTTGCTCCAGACTGGGTCCTCTGGTCGAATGGTTTCTTGGCTCCACAGTCGGTCATGGATCTGACCTGTTGCCTGGAGAAAGCTGCCAAATATGGTGACATCAAGAAGGTGATGAAGCAGGCCCATGGGGGAGCCCTAAAGGGAATCCTGAACTGTACTGAGGACTAGCCTATCTTCTGTGACTTTAACAGTGACACTCTTCCTCCTTTGGTGATAGGTGACATTGCTCTCAATGACCATGTTGTCAAGCTCATTTCCTGGTATGACAATGAATTTAGCTACAGCAACAGAGTGGTGGACCTCATGGCCTACATGGCCTCCAAGAAATAAGCCCTCGACCACCCACCCCAGCAAGAACAGGAGAGGAAGAGCGAGGCCCCTGGCTGCTCAGGAATCCCTGGGTCCATTCAGTCTCCAGCACACTGAGCATCTCCCCTCAGTGTCCATCCCAGACCCCAGAAGAGTGGGCTTTAGAGAGCCCCGCCCTCTCAGTTGTCATGAGTGACCTTCACCACATCTGGGGGCTGGAGAGATGGCTCAGCAGTTAAAGCACTGGTTGCTCTTCCAGAGGACCCGGGTTCAAATCCCAGCCCCCACCCACATGGCTTCTCACAACAGTCTGTAATCCGGAGGGATCTGATGCCCTCTTCTGGCCTCCATGAACACTCGGCATGTATGTAGTACCCAGACATACATGCAGACAAAACATCCATACACATAAAAGAAACATGAAGAGTTCACCAAATAAGCAAAATAAAATTATGTATATTACAACATTTACATATGTGCCGAAACTTTAAGTAATAACAAAGAAATGGAATATAGCCCAATTGGTAGAGTGCTTTCTAGGTGTGCACAGAGCTCTAGAGTGGATTCCCAGCACTGGATAAAACCGAATGTAGTGGCTGGTCGTGGTGGCCCATGCCTTCAATCCCAGCTCTTGGGACGCAGAGGCAGGCAAATCTCTGCGAGTTCAAGGCCAGCCTTGTCTACAGAGCAAGTTCCAGGAGAGCTAAGGCTGTTACACAGAGAACCCTGTCTCAAAAAAAAAAAACCCTAAAAAACAAAACAAAAACCCAAATGTAGTGGTGCATGCTAAAATCCTGGCACGAAGGAAGCAGAAATAGGACAACCAGAAATGTAGTGTTCAACTACCGTTATGAGTTTGAAGCCAGTCTCATGACAGTGTCAAGACAGAAAGAGGCTCAGGGATCAGGAGAGAAGAAAAGGTAAGTATCATGTTTCCTTCTGGTGGGAGGGGATGTGGACACTGCGGTGGGGGAGGGGTGCACTGAGTTGAGGGCTGGGCGCGTGGGTTTTGCTGTTTTAGGCTGTAGGCACGAGTGGCATTTCTCTTGTGTCTATGACCTGTTTTGTAACAATCAGATTGAAAGTTATCGTCCCCACTCTTTTCAACCCCTGGAAGGGTCCTGTCCACCCAGTCCTCACCCTTCTCCCAGGATTGAGGTGGGACCAACCTGGAGTTGGAGCAAACAGAAACTTTTGTCTTGGAAGAAATGGGGTTTTGTTTCTTACCATCCTATTCAAAACCTACTATACATCATGATGCTTCCCGCTTCTCAGGTGCCTAGAAAGATGCTCACACACCGTGAAGAATCCTCAGCATCTTTTGAATGGGCAGGCTGGACTCTCAGCATTTGGTCTGGAATGAAGGCCAAATCCATGCTTCTAGGTGGGGTGATGACCAAATGTGAACACTCATGAGCAAGAAATGCAACAACTAGAAGGCACTGATGCTGCTTAGCGCTCCACACCCGCCTGTCACTTGTCTGCTCGTGTTGTGCATTCACTAACCCACTGCAGTACCGGCTGAGCACTGCCGGTCACCGTGCCCCAGAAGAGACACAGCCCTGCTTTAGCTCATTGTCTCCACTAGAGGGAGGCAGCGTACGCATATGCAGAGCCCCTGTACAGGGTGATGAGTGCAATGGAGAAGAGAAGGGCGGAGGTAAAACTGCGCGGCGCTCAGCATGTGCTCAGCTTCCTGAGGCTGGACGAACAGCATCATGCTCTCTCCTGCTGAGGTCCAAGTCCAAAGCCTTTGCCAAGATGCCTGTAATTCTCCAGGGCCTATGCTGGCAAGGTGATCGCTAGGTCTCCCTTGATGCTGCATGCTTTGTTATGTGGACCTCATTAAGCCCTTCAGGAGCTCTGTCCCTGTGCTGCGACCTAACAAAAGGCAGACCTATGGCACAGCCACGCCCACCAGCCAACTCTTGATCTTTGAAGTCAAACTGAGCACAAACAATCCTGTTCTTTTTATGTTACTTTACTTTAGATTCGTTATTTTTCTTTTACCTGCAGGAGTGTTTGTATGTATGTATGTATGTATGTATGTATGTATGTCTACCATGTGTGTACCTGGTGCCCATGAAGGTCAAAGAGAGTGTCAGATGCCCTGGAACTAGTTACAGGTAGTTTTGAGTCAACATGTGGGTGCTGGGAATGGAACCCAGGTCCTCTGCAAGAGCTTATAACCACTAAGCCATCTTTCCAGTCCCCTGTTCTTAAAAAAAAAAAACAAAAAACAAGCAAACAAAAATATTTGTTTATATATTTTTTTGAGACAGTGTCTGTCTGGGTAGCCCTGGCTGTCTGGTAACTCACAAGGTAGGACAGGCTGGCCTCAAACTCAGAGATTTGCTTTCTTCTGCCCCCTGAGAGCTGGAATTAAAGGCATGCACCACCATGCCCAGCTTATTTTAAGAATATTTTATTGCTGGTCAGTGGTGGCACTCACCTTTAATCCCAGTACTAGGGAGGCAGAGGCAGGCAAATCATTGACTTTCAGCCCAGCTTGGTCTACCGAATGAGTTCCAGGACAGCCAGGGCTGTCCTATAGGTGTCCACAGAGAAACCCTGTCTTCAAAAACAAAGCAAAACAAAAAAGTAATTATATATAGGTGTGTGTGTGTGTGTGTGTGTATGTGTGTGTGTGTGTTCACGTGGCTATGTGCCATGTGAGTGCAGGTGCCCACGGAGATCAGAGGACAGCATGGGATCCCCTGGGGCTGGAGTTCCAGGTGGCTGTGAGCAGAGTGCTGGGAAGTGAACTCAGGTCCTCTGTAAGAAATACAGCTTGGCCGTCTCTATATAAACAAAGTCCCTGTTCTTTATTTTATTTTGCAGTCCGATTCTCACTATGTAACCTACCTAACCCCATTCTATTTTGAGTCAAGGTGTTGTAGGCTTCCAAACTGAGTGATCTTCCTTGCTGTCTTCTGAGCACTGGGGTTTCCAGGCAAGTATCACCAAGCTGTCCTTTTAAAGTCTTTTTGAAAATAGTTCATCCTTGGAACCAAGAGCTGAGCTCACTATCTCCCTCTTGTGGCCAATCAGGGTATTTCTCCCCAAATTCCCACCAATCAGGGAGCCAAAACAGGCTACAAGGCTGCTCAATGCTGTCTCTTCACACAGCGGCTCAAGAACCTGAGATGCTTCTGTTATAACAGAAAAGAAGCCTAGGCTGAGAAAAAAGTCAAGCTCTGTGCACTTTCCAGGAACGGAGATCAAACACTGCCCCCTGATGGCTGACATACTAATTTTCAGACCCACCCCCACCCCCATTGTTCCCCCCTTAGAAACTTTCAAACAGCTGAACACCAGCCTTCTCCATCTCCCCAGAGTTCTGGGATCCACGTCTGCCTCTCCAGAAGAGACCTTCTGCCGGTTTATACCAGCTCATGCCTAGCATCACCCTGATCCAGATGTAGAGAGAAGGCAGGTGGCAGGCACACGCCCCTACACATAAAAGAAATAGTGGTTTTTAAAGGAGGCAGGGGGCCGGGTGGTGGTGGCTCAAGCCTTTAATCCCAGCACTTGGGAGGCAGAGGTAGGCGGATCTTTGCGAGTTCAAGGCCGGTCTACAAAGTGAGTCCAGGACAGCCAGGGCTACACAGAGAAACCCTGTCTCAAAAAAAAAAAAACAAAAAATAAATAAAGGAGGCAGGGAGTGGGGTAGGTGTGGTGGCATTCAAGGAGACAGATCTCTGCGAGTTCAAGGGCAACATGGTCTACACAGCGAGTTCCAAGCCAACCAGGACTACACAATGAGAGCCTGTCTCAATAAACAAACACAAGTAAATCACCTGCCGGAATCCTTACCCTCCATCAGGAAGCAGTGGGAGTTCTGTGGAGAAAAGGGCGTCCTACTCAACCCTCATCACTGTACACTGAGGACAAAGGCAAAAAATAACAGAGGGTGTTGAGACTGTGTGGCTCTTTACAACCTGCCTCTAGAGGGCAGCATGTCATGTCTTTAAAAATAACAAACCAAGCCGGGCGGTGGTGGCGCACGCCTTTAATCCCAGCACTCGGGAGGCAGAGGCAGGCGGATCTCTGTGAGTTCAAGGCCAGCCTGGACTACAGACTGAGTTCCAGGACAACCAGGGCTACACAGAGGAATCCTGTCTCGGGGAGGTAGAGAATGATTGAGGAAGATGTTCCACATCTGACATCTGCACTTGTGTGTGTATGCAAACACATGTACACACACACATACAAAATCAAGACGGACACAGGTGGTCCACACACCTGTGAAGGCATACATTTAAACTACTTATTACTGTTACAGTAATATCTCTACCCACTTTCCAACCCACTGACCCAAGGTACAGGAGAAAAAAGGTTAGTAGAGACAGAGAGTGTAGGCCTTTTTAGACATAGGTTCTTGGAGCGATTTGTCAGGATTCCAGCAGTCTGGCCAAACAGCATACACAGGAACAGGTACCAGCAGCTGTTCAGGGGAGGTGTAGAAGGGACAGCAGCAGCAGCAGCAGCAGCAGCTCTAGTATTGTCAGTGGGGGTAACGATGGCCACACCTCCATTTTGGGGCCATGGTCTCCTCAAGCACAACCTGGGACAAGATCATCAGCAGTAAAGGCAGCAGTAAGTCTTGGAAGAAGCAAGTCTCAAAGCATTGTCTGGAGTGTTTTGAAGATGAGAATCGATGAGAAGGGATGCCAAACAAGAACCTTTCTGTGTTTTGGGGGTTTCTATTTTTATACCCCCTCAAAATCCACACAAGAATGTTTTCTAATTGGCCAACTTCATGCCCCCCCCAACCAAGGTACTTCCTGTTGACCAAGACCACATGTTTTCCAAGGAGTCTGTCCATCAAAGGATGTTTCCCAAGGGGCATGGTGGCACACAACTGTAATGGCAACACTTGGGAGGCAGGCGGATCTCTGTGAGTTCAAGGCCAGCCTGGTCTACATCGTGAGTCCAGGACAGCCAGGGTTACACAGAGAAACCCTGTCTTGAAAAACTTAAAAAAAAAAGTACATTCCTCTGTAAGTGACAGTTTCCTGCTGGCAAAACATCACATGCTCTTCCATCAGCATGTTTTTCATGCTTCTCTTACAAATCTGTTTTTCAGCGATGGACAAAGCACCCCCACATCCCACAGTTGAGGCCAAAACAAAAAACACATTCATTCAACACAACTGTGTTTCTAAAGAAATCAAAACTTCTACTGCACACCTGTAATTCCAGCACTGGGGAAGCAGAAGCAGTTGGATCTCTGTGTCACATGGGTCTACAAATTGACATTAAGGCCAGCCAGGGCTACAAAGAAATACCGTGTCTCAAAAATGGGTTTTAAAATTAAAAAAAATTGTGTATACCACTTATAAAGGTATATACCTCAATCCTTCCAGAAGTATCCATCAATTGGGAGTCTGTCTATTCTGTTCCTCTTGAGTGCTGGGTGTTAAAAAAAAAACTCTTTTGTTATCTGTTTTCTTGTGGTTTATTTATTTACTTACATTAGATGTTGTTACTCTCTATTTTCTTTATCCTGCCTATGTTGACATAATGTGAACATTTTTAGTATCCTATTTAAATAAACACATGTGCTGTATTTTATCTATATCAATTGTATATTTTGTTAGTTTTCTTATGGTAGTTGCTCTGGGACAATATATACTTACATTATAGGCTATTGCTGTTATCCTTGTTTGTCCCCCTAGAGGTGGAGGTAAGACCCTATTACTGAAGACATCATACACTTTGGCTCAGAGCTGGATGTGATCTGAAAGTCTCCTCCCTGAGACACCATGCAAGCTTCCAATACTCCTACCCAGCTATGATGCCCATTGATCACAACAACAACCAACATGGCAGGATATCCCTAAAGATACAGTAAGGTAAGGGTGACACACACACCTTGTTGGTAACCAACAACTCTCTAATTTTACTGAAGTCTCACTGCTAAACAAGAGGGAAATCATGCCTGGTACTGGAAACCTAGTCAACTACCCTGGGCTAATGAAATCATGGATCTTGGATAGGAACCTATAACTACCACTTTACTAAACCAGTATAATTCCTAACTATATTCTAAATATTTATCTTTACACCCACAGATAAGTGTAGTCCTCACCCCTCATCAAGGAAACTTCTCTTTGCAGTAGAGGCCATTACAGAAAACCACAACCAATCAAAATGCAGAGTTGTATAGCACAGTCCCAATTGCCATCTACAGCACAACTCCTCCCCTAAGGCTCAGGGATCACTATGGAAGAGGGGGAGGAAAGACTGTAAGAGCCAGAGGAACAGGAAGGTTGCTGTTAGATTGTGTCCTAGAAATGTTAGAGACGGTACACACATGGAGTTTCACCAACATGGTTACCTACACATGACTCCAATAAGGACAATACCAAATAGAGATGAGGATGTGGAGGGGAAGGCTCATGGGGCCTCAACCTTAGACAAAGAACTACAGGGGACTAAGGAGTGCTGAGGTCAGCCCTGAAAACATGTACACACAAATGACATTATGGGGACTAAGCAGGTTGTATTTATATATTGGGAATACACACACACAAATGTAACAACAATTAAAGAAAAAGGCCATGAATTTTGTGAGATTGGGGGTGTTGCCTAGAAGGGGTTGGAAGGGGGAAAAGGAATAGGGAGAATAATGTAATTCTAATCTAAAAAGTGAAAAAGAAAGCATGGGAAAAAATGAGTTCTGTAGGGTGGTGACACATGTCTTTAACTGCAGCACAGGCAGAGGCAGGGTTAGAGACAGGGGCTGGAGGTGACTGGATCTCTGTGAATTCCTGGCTGGCCTAGTCTCTATAGCAAGTTCCAGGCCAGTCAAGACTGCATGATGAGGTCCTGTCTTCAAAAGATAGTAAAAATAGAAATAAATGAGTTTCATCATGATAATTCTCACACCCATGACATGTGTGTTGTACTTTTTCATATTTACTCCCACTCTAGTCTTTACTGTAAATCTTCATTTTCCAGCCGGTCTCTTCCTCTTCAACCACAAGTCTGCCTTCTTCTTTCATGTCCTATTATATATAACATATAAATAGCATTACTCACATATATAATTGTTAAAATCTAGATCTAGATCTGAGAGAAAATACAGTATTTTGTCTTAAAAAAAAAAAAGATTTATTTATTATGTATACAGTGTTCTGTCTGCAGGTATGCCTGCAGGTCAGAAGAGGGCACCAAATTTCACTATCGATGGTTGTGAGCCACCATGTGGCTGCTGGGAACTGAACTCAGAGCAGCCAGTGCTCTTAACCTCTGAGCCATCTCTCCAGCCCTATTTTGTCTTTCTTATCCAATTACCATCTGTTGTTTCCTTCCCTCATGGTCCCTGTTCTGTGTTTGCCGATGTGCGTGTTTAAATCTGGGCTCCTCAGCCGGGCGGTGGTGGCGCACGCCTTTAATCCCAGCACTTGGGAGGCAGAGGCAGGCGGATCTTTGCGAGTTCGAGGCCAGCCTGGTCTACAAAGCGAGTCCAGGACAGCCAGAGCTGTTAAACAGAGAAACCCTGTCTCGAAAAACCAAAAAAATAAATAAATAAATAAATCTGGGCTCCTCAAATGACAGAAACCATGCACTGTTCATGTGGGTCCGTGTTTGCCCATGTGTGTGTTTAAATCTGGGCTCCTCAAATGACAGAAACCATGCACTGTTCATGTGGGTCCATGTTTGCCCATGTGCGTGTTTAAATCTAGGCTCCTCAAATGACAGAAACCATGCACTGTTCATGTGGGTCCAGCTTATTTTGGTTAACATGGTGATCTTCAGTTACAACTAATTTCCTGTAAACAATGTAACTTAATTTTGTTTGTTTGTTTGTTTGCTGTTTTGTTTTTCGAGACAGAGTTTCTCTGTGTAGCCCTGGCTATCTTGAAACTTGCTCTGTACACCAGGCTGGCCTCAAACTCACAGAGATCCATCTGCCTCTGCTAAGTGCTGGGATTAAATGTGTGCATTACAACACCCAGGTGTAATTTGGTTCTTTATGGTAAAACAAAGCCCTGTTGTGCTGGGCATGCAGTTTACATGCGCAATCCCAGCACTTAAGAGGCTGGGGTAGAAGGATCACCATAATGAGCTCAAAGCCAGCCTGGATCACATAGTAAATTCCAGGCCAGGCGTACTAGACAAAAGACAAACAGCAGCATCTCTAGTGTATACATACCGCATTTTTTCTGATTTGTCTGTTAATGGACATCTTGCCTGGCCCAGCATCTTGGCCGTTGTGAGCAGTGCTGCAGGCCTCGGGTGCGCTGACTCAGGTTCCTTCCGTGTGTTTCCGGGGCTGGTACCACCGAATCACGTGGTAGTCTACTTTTAGTAAGGAGGAACCTCTGTACTATTTCCACAGTGGCCGCCCCAGTTCACATCCTCACCAACATGGTGAGGGTGTGACAAGGCAGTGACGAGGGTTTCCTTTTCCTCATAAGGAGGTTTCCTCATTCTCCTTTCTTTTTAGAGTAGCTTTCTGTTGGGTTGGGGACAGTGTGTTTGTGTCCAGGGTTCTAAGACAGGATCTCTATATTTGTAGTCCAGGCTAACCCTGAACTTTCAGTAGGTCCTCTGCCTCACCCTTCTGAGTGCTGGAGTTAGAGGCATGTAACACCCTGCTCTAAAAATCAAAATTAACTGTACAAATAGTGGGCTCTTCACTGTGTATTGAATGTATTTTGTGACATTTGTCCCCATCTCTTGTCATCTCACATATTGACAACAGTGTCAAAAACCTATTGTTCATTTATTTGCAGTGCTAGGGATTGGATCCAGGCCATGCACCTTACACTCCACCACTGAGCTGCATTGCAGGGCCTCAAAATGTGATTTTTGTTTTCATCGTGAAACATCCTTTATTTCATTTTTAATATCTATTTATTTTAAAACAAGATCTAATCTGCCTTCTGTCTGAAGAACTTTCTGCTATTCTCTCACAACTGCCAAGGAATCGAACTAATTTCCCTGCATCTGAGAAGCCTATGGTGCCCTTCACTCCTGGGGCTGACAGCCTCTATTGCCTTGGGGTCATGGAGAGGATGGAGGTTCTGTGGTGTTTTTACTTCAGCAGTTTTTTATTTTATTTTCAGGGCAGAGTTTTTTCTGTGTAGCCCTGGCTGTCCTGGAACTAACTCTGTACATCAGGCTGGCTTTGAACTCAGAGATCCACCTGCTTCAACCTCCAGAGTGCTGAGATTGAAGGCGTGTGCCACCACCATCTGGCTTTATATCAACAGTTAAAAAATAGGATTTAGAGCACATTTGCTGACGAGCCTGAGTTCAAACCCCAGGACCCACATGGTGAAAAGAGAAAACTGACTCCTACAAGTTGTGCCCTGGCCTCTAGGGAGAGCTATGGCATGTGCACATACAATAAACAAACACTTTTGAAAAGGTACAGCTCAGGGGGCTGGGGGCATGGCTCCATCAGCAAAGCACTGGCTCTGTGAGTGTGAGGACCTGAGTTTGGGTCCTCTCGGTGCCAGACCAAGTGGCAGGTGCCTGTAATCCCAGCAGTGGTGAGGCAGGAATGGGAGGTTTCTGGGGGTTGCCAGCCAGCCCATCTAGCTCAAGCACTGAGCTCTGGTTTCCAGTGAGGGGCTCTGTCTCAAAATAATAATGATAATAATGATAGTAATAATAACAATGTGGAAAATGGTAGAGTAATATACTCTATGTCAACCTGTGGCCTCCACACACAGAGCACATCTGTGTACCTAAACACAAATGTGCTTTCACACACTAACATGCACACATGCGCACAAATGTTCACACAATACACAATAAAGACATGACTCTCCTTGCTTGTAACAGTGAGACTTGCTTTCAAATCTGAAGTCATCTGACTTTTTAGTTGTCTGTGCACATGGTCATCTTTCTCTGGACGGTCTCCTGTAGCCCCGCCTGACCTACAAGCTTGCTGGGAACTGTAGAAAAGGATAACCCTAGGCTTCTGATCTTCCTGTGGTCACCTCCCAAATACTGGGGTTACAGGTGCACCATGTGGTGGGTAGTAATTGTCAGCCTGACAGTGTCAGGTGCACACACACACACACACACACACACACATTTAACAAACTGACTATTTTGGTGGAAGAATCTTTTATTTTGCTTGGCGGTGGTGCGCACCCCTTTAATCCCAGCACAAGGGAGGCAGAGGCAGGTGGATCTCTGACTTTGAGTCCAGCCTGGTCTACAGAGCCAGTACCAGGACAGCCAGGGCTACACAGAGAAACCCTGTCTCAAAAAACAAAAACAAGCAAAAATCAATCAATCAAACAATCTTTTATTTATTTATTTACTTACTTACTTATTTATCTGCTTATTTATTTATCTATCTATCTATTTATTTATTTATTTTGAGTCAGGGTCTCAGTATGAAGACCAGGCCAGCTTCAAACCAATAAAGATTAGCCTACCTCTGCTTCTGGAGTGCTGGAATTAAAGGTGTGTGGCTAATCAAATTGACTAATTTTTTTTTTTTTGTGACACGGTATCACATAGCACAGGCTGGCCTCCAACTTACTATGTAACCAAAGATGACTTTGAAATCCTGATCCTCCTACCTTTACCTCCAAAGGGCTGGGATTCCCAGTGTGTATCACTATGCCTGGCTTGTTTTGCAAACATTCTTTGCGTATTCTAGCTAAAAACACTTCAAATACATTTTATAAATATTTTCTCCCATTCTATAGTTACCTCCACATTTGATTCACCTGCTTCGCTGTCCCGCCATACTCTGCCTGGATCACTTCTGTCTGCGCTGTTCTCCCTCCACCCCATTTCACCTCTCCTGAATCCTCCTCCTCTGGTCACCAGAGTGCTCTCTCCTTCACACTGGCCCCCTGCAAGCCACCCTGCGCACAGCAGTCAGTGAGCTTCCTAAGGAGCATGCCCCAGGGCTGGAGAGGTGGCTCAGCAGTTGAGAAAACAGACTGCTCTTGTAGAAGACCCGAGTGACGTTCTCAGACCGTGTCAGGCAACCACAACCACCTGTAACTCCAGCTCCAAGAAGATCCAGTGTCTTTGGCCTCCATGAACATTTGTACTCATGTGTACATACTTATACACAGAAACACTTATTTACACATAATTTTAAACAAATTTCAAAAAAAAGAAAGAGAAAGCACACTGGATGGCTTCCGTCACGTACACAGTATCCTTCCAAAGTCCTTCCATCCTTTTTTTCTCTGTTATTTATTTATTTATTTATTTATTTATTTATTTATTTATTTATTTATTTATTTTTGGTTTTTCGAGACAAGGTTTCTCTGTGTAGCCCTGGCTGTCCTGGACTCACTTTATAGACCAGGCTGGCCTCGAACTCACAAAGATCCGCCTGCCTCTGCCTCCCAAGTGCTGGGATTAAAGGCGTGCGCCACCACCGCCCGGCTTTCTCTGTTTTTTTTTTTTTTTTTTTTTTTTTTTTT
>CAJQZJ010032020.1:4256414-4293027 GCA_907164525.1 Lophiomys imhausi
AAAAAACAAAAAAAAAAAAAAAAAAAAAAAGATTTTATTTCTAAGTGTGTGTGTGTGTGCACACGTGTGAATGTAAGTTCCAGAGGAGGCCAGAAGACGAGATCAGATCCCCTGGAGGTGGAGTTACAGGTGCCGGGAACTAAATCCCAGTCCTTTGCAAGAGCAGCCAGTACTCTTATCTACTGAGCATCTCTCCAGCTCACAAACTGGATTTTCTTATTTATTTATTATTGTTCCTTCTGTAAATCACCATTTATTATTATTATTAAATTTTTTTTAACGATTTATTTTATGTATATGAATGCTCTATCTGCATGTACACCTGCAGCCAGAAGAGGGCACCAGATCACATTGTGGATGGTTGTGAGCCACCATGTGGGTGCTGGGAATTGAACTCAGGACCTTTGGAAGAGCAGCTACTACTCTTAACTGCTGAGCCATCTCTCAAGCCCCCACCATTTATTATTATTGTCATCATTATTTATTAGTGTGTGTGCATACAACAGTGTGCACATGGAGTCTGGAGGACAATTTTGTGCAGTCAGGTCTCTCAAACCCAAGTTGCCAAGCTTGTGTGGAAAATACCTTTACCTACTGAGCCGTCCCCTCTGACCCTAATGATTGCTTTGAGACAGGATGTAATGTGTGACCCAGGCTGGCCTTGAGTTTCTGGTCCTCCTGCCTCTACCTCCCAAGTACTGGGATTATAAATACCCACCAGTACACCCAATTCATATAGTACTGGCAAGCAATCCAGGGCTTCAGACATGCTAGGCAAGGAATCTACAATCCCCAACCCCTTTGTTTTTTGAAACAGAGTCATGCATAGCCCAGGCTAGCCTTAAATTTGCTAGGTAGCCAAGGATGATCTTGAACTCCTGATCCTCCTGCTTCTACTTCCTGAATGCTGGGACTATAACTGAGTGTCAGCACATACAGGTAAGACTTCCATGCCCTTGGCGTAAAGCCTAACCCCCAGAAATCGGTCCCAAAGGCCTCACCTTGTCTGGGCCTGCTTATCTCACTGGCTCTTCCTGGCCCTTCCCCATGTCCTCCATGCTGCAGCTGTGTTGCTGTCTCCCTAGGGCTTTGTACTGCACATCTCTTTCTCTTCGGTTTGGAATGTTCTGCTGATTCTTCTGCCAGGGAGCTAAAAGACCACCTTCCTCGGACAGACATTCCTTAGACCCCAAATTTAAGAAGGCTTTCTTTGTACTATGACATCATACTATCTTATTTCTTTACAAAACAGTTATCATCGGGCAGTGGTGGCCCATGGCTTTAATCCCAGCACTCGAGAGGCAGAGGCAGGTGGATCTGCGAATTCGAGGCCAGCCTGGTCTACAAAGTGAGTCCAGGACAGCCAGGGAAACAGAGAAACCTTGTCTCAAAAACAAAACAAAACAAAAACCAGTTATCATTGTATGGTAGTTTCTTTGTTTGAAAACTGCCTGAACCTGCCAGTCCTGGAAAATTAGTTTCAGGAAAAGGGGCTTGTACAAGACTACAGAGATGGCTCAGTGGTTAGTCAGGAAAAACTGACTGTTTTTCCAGAAGATTTGGGTTCAATTCCCAGAACCCACATAGTGGCTCACAACAGTCTATAATAGTGGTTTTCAACCTTCTTAATGCTTCAACCGCTTAATACAGTTCCTCATGTTGTGATGACCCTCAACCATAAAATTATGTTCGTTGCTATTTCATAATTGTAATTTTTTTAAACGTTTGTTTATTTATTTATTATGTATACAGTATTTGCTCTACATATATGCCCAGGCAGCAGATCTCAATGTAGATGGCTGTGAGCGCCACCATGTGGTTGCTGGGAATTGAACTCAGGACCTTTGGAAGAACACCCAGTGCTCTTAACCTCTGAGCCACCTCTCCAGCCCCCATAATTGTAATTTTGCTACTGTTATGAGTTGTAATGTAAATATCTGATATGCAGGATATCTAATATGTGACCCCTTTGAAAAAGTTGTTTAACTCCCAAGGGGGTCACAACCCACAGGTTGAGAACCACTCACTGGTCTGTATCCCCAGTTCCAGGGGATCCAACACCCTCTTTTGACCTCCACAGACATCAGGTATACACATGGTGTACAGATGTACGTGCAGACAAAACACCCATACACGTAAATTTAAATTAAAAATGTTTTTGTTGCTGTTTTGTTTTTTGAGACAGGGTTTCTCTAACTGTTCTGTGTTGTTTTGTGAGAGAAGAGCTCATGTAGTCCAGGCTGGCCTCAAACTCACTATGTAGGTAGAAATTACTTTAAACTCATTACCTCCCGAGTTCTAGGATTACAGTTGTGCACCACCACATTTATCCTCCTTCTCCTTTTTGGTTTTTTCAAGACACAGTTTCTAAACTGTGTAGCACTGGCTGTCCTGGAACTCACTCTGTAGATCAAGAGAGCTTCAAACTCACAGAGGTCTGCCTGCCGCTGCCTCTAAGTATTAGAATTAAAGGTGTGCTCCACCATTACCTGGTATTCTCTTCAGAGTGCCTGTAGCCTAGCCCTTCAACTCTGTCTGAATTCTGAGTCCACAGGCTTGCTCAGGGGAACCCACAGGTGTGCTTGTATCCACCGACAGAGACTAGTGCTCAGCCTTCCATGCAGGTCTTCTTGGTGCCATGTGGACAAGGAGAGGGTGGGGACCTTTATGAGAACTGTTGTCCCTTAGTTACCTCAGGAAACCCCATCTCCTTTGTCTGGGTCCTGGACTTTCTGGCATCTGTTCAAAGGCCACTAAGCAGGATGTGAATGCTGTTTACCAGGTGGCACCTGTCTATGTGCTTCATCCAAAGTCCACCTTCCACTCCTGTCCTTCCTGCTAGCTTGGCAGCATTAGCTCCACGCCTTTTTCTCTTCCCTGAACCCCTAGACCTTCCTTCCAAAAGGGAAACATAGTTCTCTTAATGTGCCAGTAGGGGGTGCTGCCGCCTTAGGTGCTGAACGTCAGGGGTCTTAGGCTGGGGAGCTCAGATGGACCTGAAGGCACTCTGGTTTTGCTGGACAACACAGGGATTGTGGACCCAGAGACAAGCCCCACCCAGCAGCAGAAGCCACTGCCTTCTCCCTGCTATGCCCACAGAGCCAGGATGCAAAGGGCAACACTGGGCAATCTTGGGGCATCACTCTAGCCTCTGGCTGTGACCACTAATTACTTAGGGCATTTCTGGGGCGAGCTGAGACCTCTTGCTCTACTCTGTAACTGAAGTTCCTGGATCCCCATCTCAGATCTCAGCCTGGCTGTGGCCATGTACGTGCCCAGGGCAAGGTGCATGGGCTTCTCAGTGCACTTCTCCCAGAATGATACCTGGGGAAGGCCCAAAGGTTTTGCTCCTGCCTCTTTTACATTCCCAACTATACCTAAATCTCCACCTTCTGATTTGAGGAGGATCAGGATACCGCAAGTATTTGCAAACCTAGACCTACAAGGGCAGATGAGATGGTCAGAAGATTAAAGTTTCTGCCAGCCTGCCTACCTAAGTTTGAACTCTGGGCCCCACATGATGCAGGAGAGACCCTACTCTGTTAAGTTGGCCTGTGACCGCCACACACACACACACACACACACACACACACACACACACACACGCCTCACCTCACTTTCAAATAAATACACAAGTGTGATTTTTAAATTAAAAAAGGCAAGACAAAACAACAAGAACAGCCCTAACTCAACAGGGACGGTCACTTGAACTTCCTGCTGTCACCCTCCCCACCTCTAGGGTGCACCAAGGTCTTGAAGTGGGGTGAGGTATCTATAACAAGCCTTTAAGGAGGCACCGATTTTCAGGCACACACAGATACAGGGGTGGTCCCCGAGAGTTTGTGCTTCCTTAAATAGACTGCCTCTCCCAAGAAGTCTGCTGGGCAATCCTTCTCAGCAGCCTAGAGAGTTTCCTGAGGCTCTGGTCAGGGACCCAGTGGCAGCCTTGGCAGGCCATTGTGGAAAGGGTCTGTTCTGCCTTCTGAATTCCAGGCCCTTCTAGGCTGACACCCCCCTCTCCCCCAGCCTTGGTCTGTGGACTCTGGCTCATCCTTCAGGCCTGGTTAGACTGATAACCTGCTCAGAGAAGCCATCTGTGAATACTGGCTGAAACACCTTGTTCCTGTCCTCACGCCTGCAGCATCTCTGTCTCTTTGTGTCATACTCCAGGTGTGACACATATCAGCAGAGTGCACCTGTGCCTTCTTCTGTGGGAAGTAGCCAAGTTCCCTCTGCCCTTGGAGACTTTCTATATAGGCTAGTGGTGGGTACCTGGGTTACTGAACCACATGCCCTATGGACATCACATATCACATGCACAAGATCTTTTTTTTTTTTCTTTTTAATGTGCATTGGTGTTTTGCCTGCATGTAGGTCTGTGTGAGGCTGTCAGATCTTGGAGTTACAGACAGTTGTGAGCTGCCATGTGGGTGCTGGGAGTTGAACCCGGCTCCTCTGGAAGAGCAGTCAGTGCTTTTAACCACTAAGTCAACTCTCCATCCCCAGATGCACAAAATCTTAAGCATCCTGGGGTCTCTGCTCTATGAGAAGCTGCATACCCAACCGGGTGGCACCCCAGCACCTGTGGCTGTGGGGAGTGCTTTATTATATTCTTGGGAAATCTTAAGGCACCAGTTTTGTTTCCTAAGAATGATAGACAAGTCACCACAGGTGCCCTGGCTCAGAGCTTCTTCTCCCAGCATGTCATGGTTCATTCTGGCTCCACAGATAGAGCCCAGTTTATCAGAGTCCAGGACACTCCCTGTGTGGCACTGCATGTTGGCTGTCTGACAAGGGGACACACTCACTGTGGTCTGGCACTCATTCGGCTGCAGGCATTCTTCCCTATCTTCCAGGCAGGATGGGGTAGGGGGTAGATGGGGGTCCTCTGCCAACCTCCTGCCTGCTGCCAGACAGGTATTGTTTTAGGTAAAAAGCTTATTAGAAGAGTTATAAACATGGACAAAGAGAAAAACAAGTAGCATATGGGATTGTGAGTTCAGGCCCGTAGGGCAGTGGAAGTTCCTTCTCGCAGATCTTAGAGAAAAGGGGTGGGAGGTTTTAGAACTGGAGCCTGGAGCAAGGCTGTCCCCGATGCTGGTTGGCAGGGGAGGGGTGGATTCCTGGGGAGGAAGTGTCTCCACCAGTCGCCCTCTGATGACTCGAGGAGTCTGGCAACCGGAAAGCTGTGAACTTCCTAGGGGAAGTGAGAACCACACCTGGAATCCCAGCATCTGGGGTGAGGGATTCTTTACACAGATCAGCCCTCAGTAGGGTTTTTTTTTTTTTTTTTTTTTTCACGGAAGAAAGGGGCTGCAGCAGCTGGGCGGGGCCTGAGCAGCAGTCTGGTCTGGAGCGGAACACTACGAAATCTCTCACATTGGTCTTAATTAGTCCTCTCTCAAACCAGTCTCTTTGCATGCCCTCCAGGGAAGGAAAGAGCCACTTAACACAATCCTAAAAGCCTGGCACCTTGTCTTCTGTCTGGGCAGTTCTTTCAGCAGGATTCTCGGGGTCTCAGTAGGAATTCAAGGGACCACACATATGAAGGGTATGGATGGAAAAGGGAGCAGATGTCCCACTGGAAGGACAGAGCTGAGCAGAAACAACCCCAGCACAACTCAGGGAAGCCCCATCCTTCTTTCTGTACTACTGGGGCAGTGAAAGTCTTTGTAGAAACTGTTGTATTGATCATCTCAGGGAAAATGTACACACTGCTGAGACTAGCTGAGTCCAGCATCTACCTGTCCTCCCACTGATCCACTTATCCATCCACCCACCAATCATTCCATCCATCTTCCCATTGATCACCTACCCATTTACCCACTGTCCCATCCATCCACCTGTCTTCCCCCCTACTCATTCTCCTACTCTCCCATCCATCCACCCACCCTCCTACTCACCCACCCATTTATACATCTCCTACTCTATCTGACTATCCACCCTTCCTCCAGTCCATCCCTCACTACCATTGGGGCACCTACTTTATGCTGAGCCCTAGGCTGGCTCTTGAGGTTACAGTAGCAAGCAGGATGCACCTTCCTCTTGTCCTGTTTTCCTTCCACAAATGTGACCTCTAGTGAAGCCCAACACAGAACACTCTTAGGCCTGCTCCTGAGTCTGCTTTATGAGATACGATCAGTTGGTTCTCTAACTCAAAAATACTGGGACTGACAGGGCATGGTGGCAAATGCATTTAATCCCAGCACTTGGGAGGCAGAGGCAGATTGATCTTTGTGAGTTCAAGGCCAGCCTGGTCTACAAAGGGAGTCTTGGACAGCCAAGGATACATAGAGGAACCCAATCTGGAAAAAAACAAAACACCCCCCAAAAAACAAAAAAACTGGGACTGAAGAGATGACTCAGTGATCAGAACACTTGTTCTTGTAGAAGATCCAGGCTAGGAAGCCTACACACACATCTGCAGCTCACAATTGCCTGTAACTCCAGCTCCAGAGAATTTGGCACTTTCTCTGGTCTCCTTGGGCATTGCACACATGTGTACATTCACACACACACACACACACACACACACACACACACACACATAGACAAGCAAGAAAATACATACACATATAAAATGGTCTTAAAAATTAAATCTGAAAAAAAACAAAAAACCACCAAAACCTGCCTAGCCACAGAAGGGGAGACAATAACCTTCTCTCTGGAGCCTAACTCCACTTCTGTCATGGCTGCCCGGGCACGCTTGTCTCTGGGACAGGCCCCTGATATTGGGATTCCCAGGTTGAGTCACCAGGGACTGTGGGCATAGCACAAGCTCTACTCTTGCAGCATTTAGTTTCTCTAGCCCTCTTCCAGGCCATGACAATCCTGAACCCAGCTGGAAGGAGCAAGGACCACTACTTGGCCTACCTGCCTGGCCCCCCCCTTGGCAAGCTGGTTGTCTCCAAATGGCCACCACTACTGCCTGCCCAGGCCCCAGCTCTTCTGGACCAGGGATCTTTACTGAGTTGGATTCTTGTTGTTCCAAAAGCCATAGCCACAAGGAGGGAGATCCAGGAATTTAAGGAAAACAGGGGCTTTCGGGTGACCTTGCTCACCTTGACCCCAGATTCATGCAAGGGAGGGAACTAGTCTCCCCTTGCCAAGCTTCCTGGCTCAGATTCAAGCCCATCCCACAGTTATCCTCTAAGGACAGAAGGAAGTGGCCAACCTCACAGCTAACATTCCTCTGGAATGAGAACAGCCTGCTTGCTGCCCAAGGACCCATGGGAGGGCAGGGCTCAGCCACTAAGGAAGGGGCTGAGTCCACTCCTAAGAGGGACTCTTCTTTCTCTCTCTCTGTAGGTTTTTCAAGACAGGGTTTCTCTGTGTAGCCCTGGCTGTCCTGGAACACACTCTGTAGCCCAGATTGGTCTCAAACTCAGAGATCTGCCTGCCTCTGCCCCCTGAGTGCTGGGATTAAAAGCATGTGCTGCCACGACCAGGCCAAGGGATTCTTCTTTCATGTTCAGTTCCTGACTCCCCTTCTACTCCATGCCCCCAATTAAATCAGCTTAACTGATTGTTGTCGCTGTGCCCACCTCTAAGTTTGGCTGTTTCCAGCCTTGAGCTTGGCAGGCTGGACTGGACAGAAGAGCTATGCTCTTCTTGAGAAAGTAGGGAGAATCTTCCCAACAAATAAGGAAAAGAGTGACCAGAGTGTATATGAGCCAGCACAATTGCTGGTGCCAGAACCTCAGCATTTAGGAGGTATGGGAGATGAGGAGGATCTTGAGTTCCAGTCCAGCCTCAACCACACAGGAGTTTGAGGCTAGCCTGGGCTACTGGAACCATATTTCAGTGTATGCACTCAGGCACACACATGGAAGCATGCACCCATGAACTCACACATACCTCAGATGATGTGGCTCAGTTAGCAGTGTCTGACTTTCCTGCATCAAACTCTGAGTTAGATCCCCCCACACTGCAAAAACCAGGCTTAGCCACTCACATTCCAGGGGTGGAGGCAGGAGGATCAGAAGTTCAAGGTCATCCTCAGCTACAATGTGAGTTCAACAACAGCTAGGGGTATATAAGGTCTTGACATCCTGCAAGGACAAACGATTAAACCCTAAGACTCAAATGGGGACAGTCATTGCTCAGGTATCACCAGACTCTACAGTCCATCCCTGTGCGATTACCCCTCTACTGTTCTCCCTTGTGTTCTCCACCTTCTCTGGGAACAACAGCCAGTAGAGAACTGGGCAGGTGCACTGAGGTGGGGCTTTTCCGGGACTGGTTTTCCCCGGTTCCCACTGGAAGTTCCAGCGAGGTGCTGGCCAGGGACTCTGGACACGTGCCCGTCCTCATTGCCTGCCTTGGAGCAGAGCTCAACGCTCCCCGCTCCCCGTGCGGTTCCGGGAAACTCCTTGATTTCCTTGTTGCCTCCACGTTGGCAAGAAAGCGAAACCCAAGCCCCGCCCCTCCCGCCCGGCCCGCCGGAACCCGGAGAGTGGATGTTGGGACACCGACACACATGCACGTACACACACGAGTGGGTGTTGGGATACTAACACACACACACGCACGCACGCACGCACGCACGCATGCACACCTGCCGTCAGGGTACTGCAAGCTAGTATTTCAGCCAGGTTCTCAGCTGCAAGCGGTAGAGTGTTCTCATGGGACATCTTCCGGCACTTCTGTGCTCCTACTGTGTGCTTGTCAACTCCGGGGATGTGCTCCTAGTGTGTGCCTGTCAACCCCGGAGAAAGGGTACGGAAAAGAGGGACAGGCGGAGGCGATTATTAAGAGCAGGACCTTCGCTAGAGGCTTGCCAGACTTCAACTATCCGAGGTGATTGATGGTCAGAGAAGTTTAGCACATCGGCCCAGGCCACATAGCTTATGTAGCTGCTGAGCTAGGTGCAAACTCTGGGCGGCAGGGGAAGGCTGGGTGGTGGGGGAGGAAGAAGTGCTCTGCCTGTCAGCAGGTGAGCTGCCTGGCACGGGTGGGGCAGGCAGCTAGCAGGCAAGCGTGGGAGAATATAGGCGTAGGGTTAGAATGGAGGCAGCCACCTGGGCGGCCCAGCTGGGAGGCTCTGTGGTTCTCCCGCTGTCCCCTCCCTCCTTTCCAGGAAGCCAGCCAGAGCGGAGCCTGCAAATCACCCCCATGTCGGGGCGGATCAGGAATGTGGAAGTTGGCCCAAAGGGCCTAGTTGCCCATTCTCTTCCAATCACGCACACCCAGCACCAGTGTGCATCATATGGAGAAGAGAGGGTCCATCCCAGAGCCAAGCCAGGCGTGGAAACCTGGTGTGGGGTGGGGGTGGCGCCTCGGCTACTCCGCAGAACTCATCCACAAGGGAGGGGTGTTGCTCCCATCCAGCCCTGCCCTGGGTCACGGCCTCTGGGTCTGGCCTCACAATCTCCTCGGCTTGGCTCTCCGGGCCCCACAGGGCGGATGGGAACTGAGGCCTCTTTCCTCCCAATGCTGTGTTTATAAGAAATGAAACTCCACAGCGGGCCCCAGTGGCAGCCCACACAGTCACACGCACACTCCCGCGGCCGGGGGAGGGGCGATGAGTTCCCGAGCGGCACCGACCCCACCAACCACTGTTCAGCGATTCCAGCATGCTGGGTCCCAGGGCAGGACCTCGTGCTTTCCCAGTCACCTGCTGCCTCCCACTTTCCGCAATCTGGATTTAAAATAAATACATAAATAAAAAATAACGGTACAACGTTTATTCTGCTGTGTCATACAGCGTGAGTGCCAAAGCGGCGAGCGGGGAGGGCCTGGTCTCGTGCCCGGGCAATTCCCCGGAGTCATACTTTGGGCTAACCCTGAGCAGAAGTACGATTCCCATTTATTGACTATGTTAACATTTCCTTTCTTCCCTAAGCTCACAGTCACAGTGGTGGAACTTGGAGTCTCGTGCTAAGCTTTGGGGTAGTTTTGGAGGCTTTGATGTCTCACTTGTGTCGTTATTTTTAGACAGTCTATGTAGCTCAGGGTGACCCGGCGCTGCTGATCCTCCTGCCTCTATTTTTCCACTGCTGGAATTGTAAATGGGCCCAGCACCTCATCGGGTTCATGCTATACTGAGAATCAAACCTAGGGTTTCGTGTGTACTAGGCAAACTGATACTACCAGTTGAGATAGGTCCTGCAGGAAGAGGTAGGTTGCCTGCTGAGAGAGCATTTGAGCATTTCAAAGAGCCCTGCCTCTGGAAGCCCTAGTAAGGGCTTGTCTGCTTGGGGGAGCAATCCAAAACCTAATTCAAGCCTTGTAGAGCCCTGTAGCTGGTTTTGCTACCTCAGTTTTCTGAAAGCATTTCCCATCCCACACCTGTCTATCAGCACAAGCACAGGCTGCCAAGAATGTCGGAAGAGCGAGAATAATCATCAGACAAGGGAGTAGGGGTGACACATCATTTAGCAAGGATTTGGTACTGAAGCATGGCCTTGGTAAATATTTGTCTCCACATGTGTGTAAACGGGCCGGGAGGGCGCAGACTCTTGGGATTCAGGACTGGCAGGGTCCCCACATAGAAGATGGTTCTGAAATCATAACTAAGGAGGCAAAGAACAGGAGAAAGGTGGCAGGGGACAGGACTTGGTGCACCAGAGGAGAGGGTAGAGGTTCCTACAGAGTGTCTGTGTGTGTGTATGATTTTGTCCCCAACCCCATCTCATGTACCCCAAGCTGGCCTGGACCTTACTGTGTAGCCAAGGATGACCTTTAATGTCTCAGTCTCCTGTTTCTGCTCCCTGCCCCCACCCCAGGGTTGGGATAAACCACCATGCCTAGGTCTTGTGGTGCTGGGGATGGAACCAGAGCTTTGTGATACATGCTACATAAGCACTCTGTCAACTGAACTACTCTCTAGGTCACTCCAGCATTGTGATCACAAAAGTCACATTCAAGGAGATCCTGTCAGTGCATGCTTCTGAAAGTCCAGAGAACCTCAGGGCCCAGTACTGAGGAGCTGTACAGTACACTCACCCTAATTAAGCCAGGTACTCTGGTGCTGATGAGCAGGATGGGCAACCATTCTCTTTTAACTCTCTAACTCCAGCTGTGTGTGTGGGGGGGGTGAGGCACCTGCTGGACTCTTATTATAGAAAAATGCAGCCTGTGTTCCCCAGCTCACCAGTCAGAAGACAACAGGGACTAAGAGATAAGACACCAGAGAGCTAAGGCCCAGGGGCAAAGGTGACAGGGAGGATTTCTGATTGGTGGCTTTGAGGGCACTCACAGAAACTGGGCATTTGTTCATTTTAAGGGGGATAAATGGAAGCCAAGTGTGGTAGAACACTTCTGAAACTCCAACACTTGGGAGGCGGTGGCAGGAGGATCAGGAATTTAATGCCAACCTAAGGGGGCAGGAAGATGGCTCAGCAGGTAAAGGCACTTACTACAACAAGCCAGATGACCTATCTCTGTTCTCTGGAGTCCACGCAAAGCCACAGGTGGAAGTTGAGGACCAATGCCCTAAGTTGTTCTCTGGTTTCCAAACAAGCCCTGTGGCATGTACACTATCATACATGAACATGTATACACACATAAAGAATAAGTTAACTTCGAGGCCAGCCTGGTCTACAAAGCGAGTCCAGGACAGCCAGAGCTGTTAAACAGAGAAACCCTGTCTCGAAAAACCAAAAAAAAAAAAAAAAAAAGAATAAGTTAACATATATTTTTAAAAGGACAACCTGGGTTACACAAGACCCTGTTTCAAAAAAGGGGGGGGGCAAGTATAATTGAAGTTAGTGGAAAGAAAGAAGTATTTCTGACTTTTGGGGAAATGGGGGCTTTGGCTTTGGAGTGGGGAGGGCCAACAGAAGGGAGAAGAGGTGAGGGAAGTGTTCAGGGCACAGAAGCACAGTGGAAGGCCTATGGAAGTCCTATCAATACCTTTCAATTGGGGAGTGTTTAATGGTTTGGGAAGGGCTTTGATTTCACAGGGAAAAACTGCAAGAAATTTGATTATGAGTCTCACTGGCTTTGGTTCATGAATTAGGCATGATTCATGGATTAGAACGAGGACTCCTGCTGGGCAAAAGCAAATGGGTTCTGTGAGGTCAGAACAAGGAAACAAAACAGCAGGAAAAAAGCTGATTGGTTAATGCTAGGGTGCTTCAGATGCATTTTCATGTGTCTTAAAGCAGAGGGGACTTCCTCATGCTGACTCACACGGGCACCAAAAACTCCTGTGTTTAGGAAAACTTGGTGTAGACCTGTGGGCTCCTTTAAAATTTCAATTAATAATGTAGTATGCCGCATGAGTGACTCCATTTTGGTTTGGTCTGTCGGTGCCTGGTACAGGAGCTAAGTCCAAAATAGTGGCCTCTGATCGTTTTGTTTACCAACCTTCGGAGCAATTAGGAGAGATGGGTGGAGATTATCCCTGGTTTATAGCTAATTGAGGCCCAAAGAAAATAAAAATTTCTTTCTTAAAAAAAAAAAGATTTTATTTTTAATTGTGTGGAGTGGGTATGTGCATGTGACTGTAGGTGTCATGGAGGCCAGAAGAGGGCATCAGATTCCCAGGAGCTGGAGTCACGGATGGTTGTGAGAAGCCCAATGTGGGGTTAAGATCCAAACTCAGGTCATCTGCAAGAGCAGCAACTTCTCTTCTCACTAAGCCCTTCTTTCAAGCCCCAGTGGAATGCCAAAAGCACAAGATTCCAAGCGTTCAGACTCAGTTCTATATGTTTTCCACTCTCTTCTAAAAATTGAAGGGGCAGAAGGTGGGGTAGGAAGACAGAGTTTGAGCCTAGCTGAGGATGTAGCTCAGTTGGTATTGTGTTTGCCCAACAAAGCCTAGGTTCCACCCCTAGTATCAAATATTCCCAAGGAAGTGGTGCGTGGCTGCAAACCTAGCATTTGATAGGTTAAAGCAGATTCAGAATTCAAGGTCAGCCTGGGATACGTGAGTTGTTAAAAAAAAAAAAGGAGTGGGGGGAGAAAGCATTAACAATAAAAATTTAGAAACTGGCTAGGTGGTGGTGACCTGTAATCCTAGAACTTGGGTGGCAGACTCAGGTGGATCTCTGTGAGTTCGAGGCCAGCCTGGTTTACAGATCGAGCTCTAGGGCAGTTAGGACTACCCAGAGAAATCCTGTCTTGACTCTCCCCACCCTCAAATTTGGAAACTCAACAAGGGTTAGCTAAAAAAAAAAAAATAGCATCCTCAATCATAGGCAGATTCTTTATAATTTAAAATAAAACGGGCTGGAGAGATGGCTCAGTGGTAAGAGCACTGACTGCTCTTCCAGAGGACCCTGGTTCAACTCCCAGCACCCACATGGCAGCTCACAATTGTCTATAACTCCAAGATCTGTTGTTACCCTCATACAGAGACACATATGCAGGCAAAACAGTGCACATAAAATAAAAATAAATAAAGATTATTTTAAAATAAAACACCAGACAAGCATGGTGGTACAGACTTGTAATCCCCAGCATTTGGGAAATAGTCAGGAAGATGAGGCAGGCATTCAAGGCTAAAAAACCAGGTTACAAGAGACTCTCTTCCAAAAAAACCAAAACAAAAATAAATAAGAATCCCAAAGTCAGAGTGGAAAAAAAATCCCAAAAACCTCATAGAACATTTAAAAGATGTAAATGTCAGTTTCACTGGTAAATCCTGGCAGTGGGGGGTGGGGTGGGGTGTCTTCTAAGCCGAAATTGTTAGCGTGTGTAGAGATTTTGCTCACCGTGTTGTCTCTATTGGGAAAAAATGGAAATAACCTAAATGTCCTACAACACGGTATTCATTGGGTAAATTTTTATTTATCCTCATGACAGAAAACAAGTACCCATCACTAACAATGGTGCAGGTGGACATTCCAGGACACAGGCAGACTTTCACTATGTATACCCAGGCAGGTGTTTTAATGTATTTTGTAGTCTCCTGTTGCTTTCAATAGGGTCTCTGTGGGCTGCAAGAGTTAGAAAGTTCCTCTCCCTAATCTCATTTTGAATTTTCCAATGGCCATATCAGGGTGTCTCAACAGAGCAAGCATCCTTCTGCTGCTCAAAGAGCAGTTGTCATGACTCTGAGTCACTCGTTCAGAAGACCTTGATCCCTGGAGCAATTCTCAGTCTTATTTGCCACTTCAAATAGCCCATACACCATTTATTTATTTATTCCCAATTTATTCCCGATTCTCAATACCTTCCTCTAAGGTTCTCCTGCCATCTTGAATCTCCTAGCTCCTGAATCTCCTCTTCGTGCCAAGGAAATGGTAGGTACCGTCATTCACTGGTGTGTGTATTACAGTTTGTGACACTCCACCTGGGTGCTGACCCAGAGGGACAGCTAAGGCGAAGAAAGTAACACAGGAGAATGACACCGTGGAGGATTGAGTTACTTGTGAGTCAGCAGCTGTGAGGAAGTGAAGGAAGAAGCCCGAGGGGCCAGAGTTCTGGATGGAACATGTACACAACAGCCCAGCCGCTAGGGGAACAAACTGGCAAGGTTTACTTGTGAGCACCAGTTAACCCGCTGCCCTTGTCAACCCCTTGGGACCTGTGTCCCCGTCTCTTTTATTATAGATCCAATGCCTTGGCCACAATTTCTCTATGGTGCCCAGAACTTCTCTCCACGCCAGGCTTTGAGGACTCAGAAATGACTTCAAGACTATCAGTGAGGCAGTAGAGCTGAGAGGCAGGGCTCCTAGAAGGACCCACTGCCTCTTCTGAATTTCCTCCACTCCCGTGGTCTCAGGTAGTCTGGGATACAAGGGAGGAGGGTCACCTTGGTCACTGCTAGAACCTCGTGGAGCACAGGAAAGTACACCAGCAGTTCGTGTCCAGGTAGGCAACACACATCTCTCCCTATCAGGACACGGTGCGGTGCTCTCCCATCACTGCAGACTAGCAAGCGGGTTTATTGCCATTTTGTGGTTAAGGAAATTAAGATTCCGTGTGTCCTTCAACGGCTGCGCCTGCAGAGTCCAAGCTGGGAGTTCCTACTGCTCAAAAACTCCACGTAGCTGGGCCTTCTGCCTCAATTTCTCAGAGCAGCCGAGTGGACGTTAAAAGGGGTGTCACCTAAGGTAGTATAGGGACCCAATCCCTCCCTTCTTGACACTTCATTAGCAGACTGATTATCAGCGTGATTCAGTCCAGGGGTCCCTCCTGAAAAGGGAAGCAGGTGTCCTAGAGACCTAGGGAGCTAGATGTCCCTGGTAGAGGAGAGGGGAAAGACGGTCACAGGAGCCAGAGGGCCGGGAGCGTGCAGAACCAGGGGGAGGGCCTCCGCTTTCCAAGACAGGCGAGGGGGCCGGGGGTGGAGTGGAGCACGGGGCGGGCCCTCGGGAGCCCCGGGGCGGCGGCGCGGGCCCGAGGGGGTGGGGAGCGCAGCCGCCTTGTACTTCCCCTTAGCTGCTTAGCTCTACAACAGCCTGATTTCCCCGAAATGATGAGGCGGCGTGGGCCAATGGGCGCGCGCGAGCGGCCCGGCGGGGGCGTGGCCGACTCCCGGCCGGGGAATCCCGCTAAGTGTTTAGATTTCTTCGCGGCGCCGCAGACTCGCCAGTGCGCGCTACTCCTTCGTCTGGGCAAGACGAGCTCTCAGACTGAGCCGAGCCGAGCCGAGCCGAGCCGAGCCGAGCCGAACCGAGGTCAGCCGTGGTCACCGACCCCCAGCATCCCGGGCGTCATTCCTCCGTGCGGCAACCCCGTGCCTCGCTCTCGGGTACCCTCTGTGGATAGCTCCTGCTGCAAAGGTGAGCCTGCCTGGGCTACGCGGGTACCGACGGGCGGCGTGAAACAAAAGGCGCGCGGGACACCAGGAAGTGGGGGCCGGGGACACCCTGGGCCGGGGTGGCGCGCGGGCTCCGGAGAGCGCGGCGAGCAAGCGGGCGGGAGGCGGGCCGCGGCGTGCACCGCCCCCTGGCCGCGCTCGGCGGTTTGCGTGCGCGGAGCCGCTGCGGGGCCTCTCTGTGGCCCAGAGCGTCCGTCGCGCGCATCGGCGAGCAGCGCTGGGGGACTCGGGCGACCGCCTGCGCGCACTTTTGGCGGTCGCAGCTTGGCGCCTGGGCTCTAGGTTTCGGACCTGCAGTGCTCGGTAGCAGAGGTTGGCTCGCTGCCTTGAGTGGCTAGACCCGGTCGTGAACCACAGAGGTTTCGGGAGGAGGTGCCACAGGTGTTGCTTGCGCCACTTCTCTTTGCAGCAGGGGAATCCGGGCCGGAAGGGGTTGCGCCCCAGTCTGTACAGTTGTGGGTACTGGCTGTCAGAGGGGACATAGACTGGAGTGGTGATGGTGGGGAAGTGCTAGGATGGGGAGTGACTTGCTTGCCCAGCCTGGAATGGTACAAGCAAAAGTAGTCTCCTCCTTTAAAAATTGGATTTTGAGAGAAAAGTTCTGGCATTAAGATGTCTGTGTTTTGGCTCTATTTGCCCCTCTATCCTGAAGCTATCCAGACTTGCTTGCTTGTCTCCTCTTGAGACTGGCTAGGAGAGGGTGAGAGATGGGCAGATGGATTTGCCCATGATGCTGGAGGAATCTGGAGAGCAGTTCCATTAAACTGCAGGGTCCCTTCTCTATGACTGTAGGACTTGGTACCTGGCTGACGGCAGGAGCGTAGGGAGGGTAATGACCTGGGTGTGAGGGCAGGGGAAAGTAATTGAGTGGCCTTGGGTGGAGCAGGGCAGTGCCCAGAATTGTTTAACAGACTCCAAACACGGGCCTTCGGTCTTTTCCATCCAGCCACCATGCCTATCACTCGGATGCGAATGAGACCCTGGCTAGAGATGCAGATTAATTCCAACCAAATTCCGGGGCTGACCTGGATTAATAAAGTGAGTGTTACTCTGGGTATTTCTGTCACTGTTTTAATCCATGTTCTCTTGGGGACCAAAGTTTCAATAGTGGACATAAGAGAGCAGGAAGATGCATTTCCCTGTGGGTGCTGCATGGCAGAAGGTGCAAGGCTCTTCTTCCTGAAGCTGTGGCCAGCCTACCCTCCTAGAGGCGCAGTTCTCAGCAACAAGACTCTCCAGTGTCCGCAGAGCCTGTGTTCTTCTCTCTTCCAAGAGAAACGCTGTAGTTAGTGGCTCCAGTTGGATAGGCAGGAGAGATTGCTGGTTAGGAACATGACTGGTTCAGTGGGAACCCGAGAAGCCACAGCTGGTACACAGGCAGCATAGCAACAATAGCAGGATTGGTAATAATAATTACGATGTGCTTGGCACCTTTTAAATTGTGTTACCAAATAGTATATCTTAACCTTCATAGTGATCCTGTGAGGTGGGTCTCAGATAAGGGAACTCATGCACTTTAAAGTAGATCTCAAGATCGCCCAAAAAGTGTGAAAGCCAAGACTAAGCTTGAACACACTTGGATAAGTCTATACAGTCAGCCACCAGTAAGAAGAATCTTACCAGTAGTAAGACCTTCATCTTGGGGCTGTGGAGATGGCTCAGCAGGTAAAACCACCTGCTGTCAGGCTTGGCAGCCTGACTCTGATCTCCAGTCCCCTTATGGTGGAAGTGGTGTGTCGTGGGCAAGCACACACACACACATTTAAAAATACCCCCCCAAAAAAAACAAAACGAAACCTTACTCATTGTGGCTGTTGTCCTCAAACTCTTTTATTAAAAACAAACAATCTCCCACACATATGAGTTATGTCTTATTTAAGGGGAGAGAAACAGGCCAGTACTACACAGGCAGCCAGCATCCAGATCTGGTCTAGGGCTCCCTTGGAAGCATGAGCAGTACCCCATGTAGGAGACAGTGGTGCCAGGTGTCCTGATAGACTAATACAAGAAGATCCATGTTCCAGTGCTCATTAGCCAGAGAGAAACATCCAAGACCTGCCAGGCCAGGGCTGAGAGGTGCTGCTCCTTAGGGCTCTCAGCACATCTGCAGCAGGTGTGTAGTAAGACAGGAGTGTCTTTGCTGAGCTTCTGGTGCTGTGGCTCATCAGAATTCACATCCCCTCCTAAAAGATGCAGGGTGGCCCGTTTAAGGCAGGCAGGATGGGTCAACCCAGGCCAGATGTCAGGGTGAAAAGGGAAGTCAGTCTTTTCCCATCCTTGGGGGCTGGGCACACTCAGCCACAAAACCTGTGGTCTCTGAGCTGACACAGTCTTATGTGTACACTATTCAGGAAGAGATGATCTTCCAGATCCCATGGAAGCACGCTGCCAAACACGGTTGGGACATCAACAAGGATGCCTGTCTGTTCCGGAGCTGGGCCATTCACACAGGTGTGCAGGGTGGTGGGGTGGGGCAAAGGAGAGACAAGGGTTCCTGTTACCATGGAGGCTCTGGGTGGCCCCTGAGCTCCCCAACACAGTATGCAGAGTTATTGGATCAGGGGGTGAGGCGCACCTGTGTTTCTCTAGGACAGAATTCATTATTTCAGCAAGTTCCCAGAGGATTTATAAAGGCAAAAATGTTAGAAAGCATGCGTGCCTTCAGGGAGTCAGTAGATAGAATATAACAAAGAGACATCTTCCTTTCTCAAGGTACTGACTAATGTGGTCCTTGACCCACGCCCCATATGGTTGGGGGCTTCCTTTCATCCTTCAGGAATCAGGCTCTTGACCAATTCAGACCTGTTAGTAACTGTCATCCTTGTTGCCTGCTCTGTGCCCACTCATACATTAGAATTGTCAGATAAACTCAGTCCCAGCAGTGTCTGGCTGAGAATGTGAGCAGAGAGACTTTCCAAGTCAGTGAGCACATTTTGGGAGGGTAGAGACACTCAGTTGAGCCCCTCTAAGCCCTTCACACACCTGCTGGATGTCTGATCTGACCCCCAGGATCTGTTGCCAGTGTTTTTAGCTAGTTTTACTAGTATGGATATCTGGGGCACCCTTGCCTTTCTTTTTTTTTTTTTTTTGGTTTTTCGAGACAAGGTTTCTCTGTGTAGCCCTGGCTGTCCTGGACTCACTTTGTAGACCAGGCTGGCCTCGAACTCACAAAGATCTGCCTGCCTCTGCCTCCCAAGTGCTGGGATTAAAGGCGTGCGCCACCACCGCCCGGCACCCTTGCCTTTCTTATCCTGGCCCATGTAGCAGTTGATAGATGCATTCACTTACCCACTCTGTAGGTCGATACAAAGCTGGGGAAAAAGAGCCAGATCCCAAGACTTGGAAGGCAAACTTCCGTTGTGCCATGAACTCCCTGCCAGACATCGAGGAAGTGAAGGACCAGAGCAGGAACAAGGGCAGCTCGGCTGTACGGGTGTACCGGATGCTGCCACCCCTCACCAAGAACCAGAGGAAAGGTAGCCAAGGGCTCTGGGTCCTTGGGGGTAAGGGAGGAGGGACAGAAGGAAGACCGGCTGGGGCTCACAGCCTGTTTCTCCCACAGAGAGAAAGTGTAAGTCCGGCCGAGATGCTAAGAGCAAAACCAAGAGGAAGGTGAGTGTGGCTGTGTGTGTGGCTCTGAGCAACCAAGCCTTTGGGTGCTGTGGGTATGGTGGGCAGGGAAAGAGTACTGTAGCAGGCCTGAGCTGTTTCCTTTCTGTAGCTGTGTGGGGATTCTAGCCCCGACACCTTCTCCGATGGACTCAGCAGCTCCACCTTGCCTGATGACCACAGCAGCTACACAACTCAGGGCTACATGGGTCAGGACTTGGACATGGAACGGGACCTTACTCCAGGTGAGGTTGTCAGTCTAGCAAGGAAGCTCTTAAGGGGCGTCACTTAGCAGAGAGTGACCTGTTAGAACAGGATGGAGAGGCAAAGGAAGAAAGCTTGCCGCCCTGACCTGTGCTTTCTACTGCCCCCTCCCCAGCACTGTCACCGTGTGTCGTCAGCAGCAGTCTCCCCGACTGGCACCTGCAGATGGACATTGTACCAGACAGCACCAGTGACCTGTATAACTTGCAGGTGTCACCCATGCCCTCCACCTCCGAAGGTTTGTGCTCTTGTGGCCTGGCCCGCCTTATGTGTGTTTGGGTCTTGACGGGGAAGAGATGCTTAGAAATATATGTGCCAAGCCGGGCACTGGTGCACACCTTTAACCCCAGCACTCAGGAGGCAGAGGCAGGGGGAATCTCTGAGTTCAAGGCCAGCCTGGTCTACATACTGAGTTCTAGGACAGTCAGGGCTGCACAGAAACCGCGTCTTGAAAAAAGAAAAGAAACCTATGGGCTATTGAGCCGATGACAGAAACCGTGTCTTGAAAAAAGAAAAGAAACCTATGGGCTATTGAGCCGATGGAGCTGGCACTACTTACCCTAGGCCCCATAGCCTGAAGCAAGTCCCTGGGACACAGGAAGACAGTTCAGAGCTTTGGTGGTGTGCTCCAGGCCAAGAGGGAGGGAATCGAGCCACATCTTGGTCAAAGGTGGCTAGTGCTCCTGACTTCGCTCTGTGCTCAGTCGTCTGAGGGTGAGGAAGGAAGTAGAGGGGTGGGATGTGGCCTTGCTCCTTAGTTGGGGAGGGTGACTCATCAGGCCAGTGTCCTGCTCTGGAATCTCCAGGGCAGGCAGATGCTGGTTGGGAGGCTTCAGGGAGGGGGGCCAGAGCAGGGGCGGTGGTGTATGAGATCGCAGGGCAAGCCTGCATGGCCAACTTCTGCCCTTCTTCACAGCTGCAACAGATGAGGACGAGGAAGGGAAGTTACCTGAGGACATCATGAAGGTAAATCCCTTTCTGTACTTCGTCCTCAAAGAGAAAGCAAGCTAGGGAAGGCTTCCAAGGCAGTTTGGACAAGTGATACTGATTGTTGCCTAGCTGCCTGTGCGGTATCATAAGTACTCCCTCCATTTTGGTGGGAGACTGCTGCTTCAGCAGGGGAGAAGCCTAGATGCTAACAAGCCATCCCGAAGCTACCCTCGGGGTCCCAGACAGCCCTGAGTCAGCCCCCACCAGCCCTGTGTCCTCTGCCTCAGCATGCCCAGCCCTTCGAGTTTGGGAAATCCACATCGGGTTTCAATAATCAGCTTCTGGGATCTGTACTAGGATGACTAAAAAAAAAAAAATTAACCCCCCCTCCCTTTTTTCTTAGCAAGTTCTTTTGTAGATAAGTTTTTTCAGCTGCAGTTCTCAAAGTGACCATAAAAGTTTTATCCGGATCCTGGCCCATGAGCCCAGGACATTGAGATGTGCATCTAGTTCCTTGTCTCCAGCTTTCCTGGCTTGTTATGCTAACCTTTGCTTTAAGCTGTCCTGCCAGTTGCTATGTCCTCCCCCTGCAGAGGGAAGGGAGGGATGGTGACAGAGCAGGGACAGGTAGCTTTGTGCTCCCCTACTCTTAGGCCTTGTCTTGACAGTTCTGCATAAATGTCCAAGGGTGTGCTCTTGCTTGGGAAGGGTTAGCTCATTGAGGGAAGGGCCACAGGGTGAGCCTGCATTGGCAGGCAGCTGATGGCTTCATGCTCTCTCCCCAGCTCTTTGAGCAGTCCGAGTGGCAGCCGACAAACGTGGATGGCAAGGGATACTTGCTCAATGAACCAGGAGCCCAACTTTCTTCTGTCTATGGAGACTTTAGCTGCAAGGAGGAACCAGAGATTGACAGCCCCGGAGGTAGAGGCCTCCAGGTTCTTATGGGTTCTGGGAGAAAGGGGAAGCTCAGGGAGGCTGGGAATGCTTGGAGGCAGAGCCAGATAAAGCAGCCTTTTAAAACTAGGCCAGCAGGTACAGCTGTGAGCTCAAGGGTTAGCTGCCATTCCCATGCTGGGGTTGATCTAAAGATGAACTGTGTGAGCTTGCTGTTGACTGTGGGCAGCTGTGTGAGTGTCCCATACGCCTACTTATATAGCCTTTTGGTCACCTTCTAGGGGACATTGGAATGGGCATACAACGTGTCTTCACAGATCTGAAGAGTATGGACATCACCTGGATGGACAGCCTGTTGGCCCCTGCTGTCAGGCTGCCCCCCATTCAGGCTATTCCTTGCGCACCATAGTTTGGGTCCCTGGCTGGTTCTTGCCCTCCTGAGTGAGCAAGGCCTGGCTGGCATCATGGTGGCTGTGATACAGAAAAGCTAGACTGCTGCGAGCCCCTGACATGGTAAAGCACAGCCCCACTGCCAAGCAGGGAAGGGACTGTCCTCCTTGCGTCAGTGGACTCTCAGGGCCCAGAATGCCAGGAACTGAGTTTTTCTTGTGAGATGAAGCTGGCTTTGACTCCTAGGAAGATGGATTGGGGTTCTGAGGTTACTGTGAGGTGGAGGACGTGGACAGGAGCCGTGCTCTAGCTTTTTAAAGACTTGCTGCCTGGAGAGGGTCTTGTCACTGGGCTAGCCCCGAGGAGAACAGACCAGTGACTTCAGAAGAGCATACACAGCAATGACCCCAGGGCCGGCTCTGCTGTAGGAGACAATTGCACTAAGTGAGTCCTATTCCCAAAGAACTTCTGCCCTTCCCAGGCGAGCCCTGGGATGGTTCCAGAGCCAGTGAAATGTGAAGGAAAACTGGGGTCCTGTGAGGTTGGTCTCCCTAGTCTCAGAGGAGTTCTGCCTCGCTACCTGCTCCAGCTTTGGGGCTCAGGATAAAACATGGCACTTTTCTCTGTGGACCTTACCACATTTCTGATCAGAGGTGTACACTAACATTTCTCCCCAAGTCTCGGCCTTCGAGTTTATTTATACAGTGCCTTGCCTGGTGCCTGCTGTGTCCCTCAGGCCTTGGCAGTCCTCAGCAGGCCCAGGGAGGGGGTTGTGAGCTCCTTGGCGTGACTTTGAATATTGGAAACGCCACCTAACTTCTAATTTGTGTTTGATCACATATGGATCTGTGTAAATATGTATATTTTTCTTTTTATAAAAAGTTAATTGTTTACAAGGCATGTGGCTTTTTACTTAGAAATCAGAATTGGTTTTACTTTTTATGGAAACGTCCTGAGGGGAGTCTTTGCTGGCGTTCTGCCTGCGCTTCAGCTGAACACTGACATGCATCTGTCATGAATCTTTCCAGTTATGGTCAAGAAGAAGGCGTCAGGAGGAGGAGACATCGTGCCACAGGGATAAGCTCAATTATACTCATTTGCCACATGAGGCAGTTTTTATTTTTTGGATTTCTTTTTGAGACAGGGTCTCACTATTGTAGGCCAGGCTGGCCTTGAACTCCGAGATCTCCCTGCCTCTGCCTACTGAGTTTTTGTGTGTGTGTAGATCAGAGGACAACTCCGGGGTTGGTTCTTTCCAGTTACCTGTTAGTCTGTGCCTATCTGTTCTGATGAACAAATAGGTGGCATTTCAAACAATGAACAACAAACAGCACATGCAACCTCCCCAAGGCCTGCTGTGTCAGGTCTCACGTGATGGAAATGATCTACACTCTACTGGGAACCAAGTACTTGAAGTGTCCAGTGATACATTCAGGAACTTAATTTCAGTGAAAATTTGACTAGCCAAATGTGACAAGTTACTATGGCTTGGGCTCATTTGTGCTAAATAATAGCTTGGGGGCAGATCTGAATGAGTGAAGGACGGGGGCACTGACTTGGCCAGTTCAAGCCTGCCTGATTATTTCAATCAGTGCTTAATGAGTGCTGAATACCAATCCCACAGCAGGTGGATACATAAGATGAGCCTTGTTTGATCTTTGGTGATGGAGATGTGTATACGTATACATGAACATATGAAGGTCAGAGGGCAACTTCCTTGGTGCCCATTCCTCAGGTACTTTCCAGTTTTTTGTTTGAGACAGGGTCTCTGGCCTAGACCTTCACCAAGTAGCTCGTTCTCACTAGCTGAGCTGCAAGGGGTCCACTTCCCTCTGCCTCCCATAGTGTCATCACTGGAATTTATCAGTGTGCACCACCACATCTGACTTTTTATAAGGGCCCTGGAGATTGAACTCAGGCCCTCACAGTTGAAAACCAAGTGCTTTACAGACTGAGCCAACAGCTCCCACCCTCTCACTTCCACCCATCACCCCCTTGTGCTGAAGAAGATATTTCTTTGCTCCCATCTTTCCAGAGTCGTGTCTGGGCAAATGCATACAAGCTCTATGTGCAGGTCAAAAGTATCTGGAAACCATAGTTAAGGAGTCATATATAACAGTTCTAACTCCCATAAGTGCCTGAGGATGGAAGGTCTGGAAACAGCTTTCAGATTTCTTTTTTTTTTTTTTTTAAGATTTATTATGTATACAGTGTTCTGTCTGCAGGTATATCTGCAGGCCAGAAGAGGGCACCAGATTTCATTATGGATGGTTGTGAGCCACCATGTGGTTGCTGGGAATTGAACTCATGACCTCTGGAAGAGCAGCCATTGCTCTTAACCGCTGAGCCATCTCTCCAGCCCAGCTTTCAGATTTCTTAAACAACCGATGCCACTGTCACTGCTTGGAAATGGGGTCATGGCAGTAACAGTATTGCTTTATGAAAGCTCTGGGCACACCTTCCATATTCTTAGCCCCAGAAACCCCTGGGACCGGTGACCCCTCACTGGGTCCAGGACTCCGAAGTATGTACCCTTGGTGAGAAGGGAAGATGAGGGAAAAACTGGAGAGTGGGCAAAGGTCAGCCTGTGATCACCCTCAATTGCGAATGTGCCGTGTGAGTGGCAGGTGTGTTCTTGCTGGGGGGCTATCCAAGTTGGGACTGGGGGTGGGGTCCTGGATTGCAGGCCCTGACCATCTGAAGATCCACTTGGGTTTTTCAAGAATAGCCTTATGGGGGGACAAGGATGGAGAAGATGGACCAATTGCCTTCTTAGTTCTTTCAGGGCCGAAGCCATACCAAGAACTAGATTTGAGGTAGTTAGCCTCCTGTGGCATCTATGGAGTTTTCTAGTGGGTGGCTTTCTAAGTAATGGTAGGTAGGCGTAGTGTGAGGCCAGCTAGAGTGGACTGTGGAGGGATGGAGGGAGGGATACAGTTCCCTACAGGCAGCATAAGACCCGATTCTGATGAGGTGTTCCCTCCTACAACCTGATCCCTGATGGAGAGTAGGCAGTAGTGATGAATGAAGTCCCAAGCAGCAGGGGAACGCTCATCCTCTAATAAGCAAAACTCATCATCAGTACATTAAAGTCAAAGGCCTATGCTATCAACGCCCAGCCTCCAGAACCAAGATGGAGTCCAAATCTCTTCCTATGGATAGGACCAACCCCGTGGAATGTCCAGAGAAGGATCCCAAAACTCTATTTCTCCATTACAGGGCAGCTAGGTCCTAGGGACCAAGCCTTAAAGGACCTCCAAGATGAAGATTCCTCCTACCATGGATTTCAGCCCTTGCCTGGAAGACAAACACTATTACACTGTAAGATATGACTGCTCTACTAAAGATGGCAGCTGGTGCCTGGATAGGGGCAAACACATATAAACTAAGCCAACTTTAGACCTAAGATAATTCTAAGGACTTTCCAGTGCTTCTCAGGGCCGTTCCTAAGCGATTCTGTCTAACCACTAATGGACCACTCCTGGCTGAGCAACTGGAAGGTCACTGAAGGATGAGTTTCTTTGGGGCTGTGATGACATCATAGCCTCCAAGGACCACTTTCCAGTGGGGTTAACTGGCGAAGAGGTGAGGTTCACAGGAAAAGCCCCACTCTTGCCAGCTCAGAGGTGGGGCAGGTTGAGAGTCTCTTGTCGGTTTTTAGATGGTATGGGTGAGCCCTATGCACCTTGCCATGGTGGCCCAAGTTCACAGATATTTAAGGGCATTTATGGTCAGTCCTTGCCTTGTTCCAAAGGTGTCACTTTAATTGAGATGGCTTGTTCATTCACTTCTTGGAAGTAGGGAAAAAGCCAGAGACTATGGTGTATCAGCTTCTAGTATCTCAGTATACAATTTGCAAGGTGCTGGGACAGCTGTGGCTCAAAGGATAAGAGATTTCTCAGATCCCTGTCAAAGTCTCTGGTGAGTTCCTGGGGAAAGCTTTGTAGAAGGTGGAGTCCTTGCCTCTGGAAGCAAAGCCCTCATGTTGGTGGGGCCAGGTCCTGCCCACAGTGTCAAATCCAAAACCACTCTTGTCTGCAGGGGATGGCAGTGTGCATGTGTTTCTTCCAGACTGTCCCGTTAGAGCACCCAGCAAGAAGCTTTTGTTTCTGTCAGATGCTATTTCTTAACTTCGATGTGAAGTTGGTCTTGCCAGCTGTCCCAGAGGCAGGAGGCCTGGGTGGGAATGAGCTGGAGCACACCTTTTCCAAGAGCTCCCTTGTGGGCCAAGTCTGAGGCCTCACTGGCTGGTCTTGTGGTTTCTGAAGCTCTGAAGAGAGACCTACTGCTACTATTCTTTTTCTCCTCTCTCTCTCTCTTCTTTCTTTCGAGACAAGTTTTCAGTATGTTGCTGTGGCTGTACTAGAACTCACTATGTAGACCATGCTGGACTTGAACTTACAGGGATCCGCCTGCTTCTGCCTCCCAAGTGCTCAGAATAAAGGCTGGAATTACACTATGTCCCGCAGCTGCTGTTCTTCTTGAAGGGACTGCAGAAGGGTGGCTAGGTGCTGAGGCCTGTGGTGCCTATGTTGGGTTTCCTTTCAATTGGGGAGATCCTGGAATCAATGGGGCAAATGTATGAAGACAAAGTGGAAATTAGAGAGGCAGATGTTCACCTGCCAACCCATCTACCAGGAAAACAGTATCAGCAGCAAGGACTCAGAGGGACTGCAATGTCTAGTTGGATATGAGAACACAGACAAGCAGCTCATGTGTTCTAGCAGGCTTGCACCCACCTCTCTGCGACACCATGCCCTTGTTCACAGACCAGAAATCAATATTCAACAGGGCCAAGGGGCTTGCCCAAGATGACTCAGCTATTCATTATAGAGGCTAGCTTCCAAACTGCATCTGCTCATGCCCAGAACCCAGACTGGTTCCACAGAATCAAGGTTCCTGCAAGAAAGAAATGGAGAATAGCTGGGAAGGGGTAGGGCACTAGGACCCTATGCCAAGATGGCATTTGGGACTGCTGAGCTGTCCCTGCACCCTCCCTGAGGCCCTGGAGTCTCTGCTTCCCTGGGGCCCCAGTGGGGTGGGGTTTGGCTTGGCCTTCAAGAGAAGCAATGCTCACCTATGCCTGAGAGAGGCCACCTGCTGTTTCAAGGCCTAGGGCCTCAGGGATCTGAGATACGGACAAGGCTTGTAACTTAACCTCAGAGCAGGGGGCAGCTTTGGCCATACGTGTTTGCTCCAGAGGACTCTGGCCTGTCAGGGCTTAGCTCCAGGGTTCAAAGCGCACTTGTCAGCCATGTTTCTATCTGAGCAGGGTGGCCAGTTCTGCTCTAAACTGCGTCCACTGTAGGACCAAGATGCAGCCTCACTTCCAGCTCTGTAACTGGGGTTAGACCTGCAGCTCTGGTGACTTTTCTCCCCCCTCTGGCTGGGATCTGTTTCTTTCTGCTCTCTTTTCCTTAAAAAAAAAAAAAAAAAATCACTTGAATACAGGGGTAACTGGCTCTGCTACCACATTCTCCTTGTATTATCAAGCCTGATTTCCCCCAGAGCCAGTCTAGGGGCACAAGCTCTTACACAGCAGTTGCAAACACTTAGCTATACCTTCGCTCAGGGAGAAGGGATGTACCAACACAGCTCAGGAGGACTCAGGTGTGTGGGCATAAGGACATGCCCTGTCTCTCTGAGAAAGGTGACTTCAAGGACTGAGGGAGTTATAAATATGTGGGGTGAGTTCCACAGAGAAGGCAATCAGGGCAGTTAAAAACTATGAATGAAGCCGGGCAGTGGTGGCGCACGCCTTTAATCCCAGCACTTGGGAGGCAGAGGCAGGCGGATCTTTGCGAGTTCGAGGCCAGCCTGGTCTACAAAGTGAGTCCAGGACAGCCAGGGCTACACAGAGAAACCCTGTCTCGAAAAACCAAAAAACAAAAACAAAAAAAAAAAAAAAACTATGAATGAGCTGGGCAGTGGTGGCGCACACCTTTAATCCCGGAAATCTGGAGGCAGAAGCAGGACCTCCCTCTGTGAGTTGCAGGCCATTGTGGTGGTCTACATAGTGAGTTCCAGGACAGCCAGGGCTACACAGGGAAAGCCTGTCTTAAAAAAACAAAAGCCAAAAATAAATTCAGGCATGGTGGTACATACCTTTAATCTCTGCACCTGGAAGACAGAGGCAGGCAGTTCTTTGTTAAGTGCAAGGCCAGCATAGTCTACATGTTGAGTTCTAGGCCTGCCAGCATGCCAGCCTGTCAGGGCTACATAGAGATATCATGTCTCAAACAAACAAAATAAACCAACAGCCAAACTGCACTATGAATAAGGCAAGACGTTCTGTCATGTTGCTGGCATTAGACCAATGTTAGGCTGCAGTTGGAGCTGTAGACCCTACCTGCGGGAGGGTCATAGCTGGGGACCTAGGATTCCCTTCCAACTTCTTTTGCTAGCTTACTGGAATGCAGAGGGGAGCCACATGTCTTTGTGACAGCCAGAGAAAAGGCTGGATCCTGACAGTCCTTTCCAGTGTGAGGAGGGCAGGAAGGAAGGCTTGAAAGGGGTGGACCAATTTTCCATGGCCCTTCATCAGCACCCTTCTGTTGCAAAGCAGTGAACAGCCGGACACAGATGCTGACCCCAGGAGAACACGTGCTCCAAGCTTGCACATTCAGCCTTAGGTCACTTGGGAGGATCCCATTTTCAGTCTCTGCTCATTCTAAGAAAGTGTAGTATGGGTCCTCATAGACAAAGTGTCACCCTGTAGTTAGTTAGTGTGCCTAAGAGGTCCATGAGCAGCTAAATTCTCCTGTTAGACTGGAAGCTGTCCAGGGGTAAGTGGCTCCTCTTTACATTCTCACAGCGCTCAGCCCTGACTTAAACTTGAGTGCATATGTCTTGATGGCCTGGGACATTTGTCTGTGGCACCTGCTCTGCTGGGCTCACCTGGACCCTGAGGGCCAAGAGAGCAGGGCTATGGGATGGGGGACCTGTGAGTGACTAGGCCTGCCTCTGCAGTAGAGTCCTGACCAACCAGCAGTCAAGGGTAAAGGTCCTGGGACAAGGGCCACTGTGTGTATGACATACTCACAGTCTGTCTGTGTTCTCAGCAGGACTTAAGTTGGAGGAAAGCTGAGTCACTCATGATGCTTAATTTCATAAATACATACACAAACACCTGGTAGGAGAGCCCGTGGGTAAGGGCACTTGCTGCCAAGCCTGATGACCTAAATCTAATTTCCAGAATTCATATTGTGAAAAGAGAGAACCAGTTCCCATAGGTTGTCCTCTGACCTCCATTCATGTGCTATGGTGTGGGCACTAAATAAAAAAGCTTTAAAACACACACACACTCACATACTACACTCACACACACACTCACACTCACCCACCACACTCACACACTCATTCACACCTCACTCACACTGACACACCACACTCAAGTGCTTCCTAATGAGAATGAAAGAAGGGTGTGGATTTGGGTGGGTGGGAAAGTGGAGAGGATCCATGAGGAGTTGGGGAAGGGAAACCGTGAATAGAATATATTGCATGAAAAATAAACCTATTTTCGATACACAAGTAAAAAGAACATGGTTTAGTTATACAAAGAGGAAGAAGTATGAGGAAATAAAAACATTTATTAAAGACATCTACAGAACAGCACCAGGAAGTGACCAGGGCGTTACATTTTTGGAAGTTCTGATGCAAACACACGAGAATGCTGTGGCATGCAGTCAAGGTGGGAGATACCTCATTCCCCAGCCTCATCTTTCTAGCATGCATGGATCTAAAGGGCTGGTCCCACAGGAAGCAGAGGTGTCTGAAGAAGACTGGGGGTGTGAAAGAGACAGGGTGCTAAGGGTCTCATTTTGCTCAGAAATGAAAAGGGGATTCCCAGGATTTAAGACTTGTGGTGTTAATGAGAAAAGGTCTCAGGAAAACTAGGCCTGGATGCTTATGCTACTTGAGGGCCTTGTCTAGCCAGTCTTGCCTCTGCTCTCCTGCTAGTGGGCAGAAGCCTGCCTCAGATTTCCCCTTCAGCTCTCGGCCTAAGGTTCAGAGGACAGGAGAAATGGAAGGAATGAAGGCGGACAGGTTGTCATCCCCGGAGGAAGGGCTTGGGGGAATTCTGGTTATCACAGAAGCAGAAGTACACAATGGAGCCTCTAATATCTGCCTCATGCTCCATCAGGTAGTTGCTCTCAGATTTGGCAAGACTCAGACAAGGCTCTGGCCTCCGCCTCTGAAAAGTGCAGACATTTTGTAGGAAAGGCCCAGCCCTCTAGGCTCCCACAGGTGGGATGCATGGGACCCTGCCTTCTTCTTCTTCTTCTTTGTGTGCACATCCCCTCCCCAGCAAGGACTGGGAGAAGAGGATGGGAGAAGAGTCTAGGACTTCCTCCTCATGTAGCTCAGGTGGGAGGGGACTAGACAATGACAGGCATCTCACCTGTGGTGTGGCCTAGTCTGCTGTGTCTGAAGATGAGGTGCCTGCAAAACCTACAGGAGGGGGTGAAGGGAAACTAGAGGAGGGGATGAATGCAGTAGGCAGAATAACAGTCCATGGTGGAATACAGACATCCACATTCTAATGTACAGAATCCATGACTACGCTATGTTTTGTGGCAACAAGGACTAAGCTTGCTAGCTAATGAGTTTAATTTAAAATAGAGGCGACTGGGTCTGGTAGCATGGGCCTATAAACTCAATTACTCTAGAGACTAAGGCTCAAGAGGATCTTAGAAAAAAACATTTGAATTATATTTATTTGTTGGGAGGGAAGCCATGCCACTGCATGGATGTAGGTATCAAAGGACAACTTGTAGGAGTTGGTTTTCTCCTTCTACCATGTGGGTCCTGGGGGCTAGAACTGAGTTCACCAGGCTTAGAGTTAGGTGCCTCTACCCACTGAACCTCTGCATTCATCCTGCTCAGGGGTATCTTAAGATCAAGATCTGCTAGGCTACAACGGTGAGTTCAAGGCAGCCTGAGCTGACATAACAAGACCCTATCTCAAAATTTAAAGGTTTTGTTTTTGTTTTTCGAGAAAAGGTTTCTCTGTGTAACAGCTCTGGCTATCCTAGACTCACTTTGTAGACTAGGCTGGCCTCGAACTCACATAGATCTGCCTGACTCTGCCTCCCAAGTGCTGGGATTAAAGGGGTGTACCACCATGCCTGTCAAATTTAAAGGTTTTAAGTTCCACTTATTATTTATTTATTCAATGTGTGTGTGTGTGTGTGTGTGTGTGTGTGTGTGTGTGTGTGTGTGTATGGACATATATACCATGGTGAGGGAAACTCTGGGTTTGAGCCCTACTACTTCAAACCAATACATAAATGAATGGGTAAATGAATGAATGAATAAAAGAGACTACCCTGGATTATCTGGAGAGGTCCAATGATATCACAAAGGTCTTTATTGGACATGGAGGTGTCAGGGATTGAACCTGAAGCCTTGTACATTCTAAGTTAGCTAAACTACTAGAGTTACATTCTCAGTTCCTACAAGGGTTTCTGTTTTGTTTTGTGTTGTGTTTGTTTGTTTGTTTATTGAGACAGGGTCTGACTATGTAGCTCTGGCTGTCCTGGAACTCATTATGTAGACCAGGCTGGCCTCAAACTCAGAGAGATTCACCTGCCTCTGACTCCTGAGTACTGGGATTAAAGGTGTGCGCCACTGTACTCAGTTGCTTACAGGGGTTCTTAAGTGGGAAAGAGGGAGGCAAGACATGACATTAAGTGAAAGACAGGACCATCCACTGCTGGTTTTTTTTTTTTTTTTGGTTTTTCGAGACAGGGTTTCACTGTGTAGCCCTGGCTGTCCTGGACTCACTTTGTAGACCAGACTGGCCTCGAACTCACAGAGATCCACCTGCCTCTGCCTCCCGAGTGCTGGGATTAAAGGCGTGTGCCACCACTGCCCGGCCTCACTGCTGGTTTTGAAGATAGAAGGCACCATGGAACTAAGGAATGGAAGACGCCTTTAAAAACTGGATGATGAAGAGATTTAAAAAACATTTTTTTTGAGGTGGGCACTCACTCTTCCGTATATAGTCCAAATTGGCCCTCAACTCTTGAAAATCCTGTCTCTGCTGGGTGTGGTGGCCTATGCCTTTAATCCCAGCACTCGGGAGGCAGAGGCAGGCGGATCTCTGTGAGTTTGAGCCCAGCCTGATCTACAGAGTGAGTTCCAGGACAGCCAGGGCTACACAGAGAACCCTGTCTCGAACCCCCTCCCAAAAAAAAAAAAAGAAAGAAAAGAAAAAGAAAATCCTGCCTCAATCTTTTGAGTGCTAGAATTAGAGGTGTGTTTGTTGCCTTTCCCAATGACTGTTTACTAGAGCCCCAAAATGGGGCTACAAGCTTCCTGACATCCCAAGCGTAGCCCTACAAGACCTATTTTGTACATTGGACCCTCAGAATCATAAGATTTTGTGTGCTATTCTAAGCCAACAAGTGCACGGACATTTCTTTCAGCAGTTAAAGGAAACTGACACTCTTCGGAAGCTTCTAGAAGGGAGGCTGCAGCTGTACCAGCTCCAGGACCTTGGCTGGAGTCACAGGACAAACACAGTACCTGTCAAATGTACCCTGGGCTAACCAGGGAGAAGATCCTGTGTGTCTTCTCTGTATTGGGGCCCAGAGTGCACTGGGGATGCAAAGACTCCTACCCCATCTAGGAGAATTCAAGCCTGGGATAGTCCAAGCCGAGTATCATCACAAGGGACAATGCCTCTGCAGGACACACCTATAGGAAACAGCCACCTCCTGGACTCCCTACCCACAGGACATGGTAAGGACTCCTAGGGTAGAGCCTGTGGCCACACCAACCATTGTCAACTTGACACACCTAGGAAGAGGGAATGTCAGTTGAGAAATTGCCACTGTCAGATTGGCCCGTGGTCAGTGCCACCCACGGACAGGTGGGCCTGGGTGGGATAAGCAATCAATCTGAGCAAGGCACAGAACGGAAGCCAGTAAGCAGTGCTCCTGTATGTTCTCTGCTTTAGTTCCTGACCTGGCTTCCCTTGACTGATGGGAAAACCTTTCCTCCCTAAGTTGGTTGTGGTCGGTGTTCATCACAACAGAAAGCCAGCTAGAACAATGTGGAGAGCAGCGCCTGTCTTATCGGCTCATAGAGCTTGTGGGTCTCCGTGAGAAACACAATGGTTGGGACAGATCGGACTGCTGAGAGCCCACCTGCCTTTGGTGTGTTTGTGTGTGTGGGGATGATCAGTGCATCCTGAGGAGGAAGGAAGGGCGAGTGCAAAGTCATCAAAAAGCACTTCTCACCCTTAGAGGGAAGGCTGTAGCCTGTCCATGAGAGCAGGGGCTGGCTGGGGCACCCCACCTCTGCAGCTCACACAGGATGCCAATGAGAGAGCCACCCCGTCCCCACAGGATGTCCTGCTGGCTGGAGCTTTGCACTGTGGTTGTTTATTTACCAACCTGCTAATAGGGTCTCGCTAGGTGTCTTCAGAACTGGCTTTGAGTTCATAATAATCCTCCTGCCTCAGCTTCCTGAATGTTGGGATTGCAAGCGTGTGCTACTATACCTGGTTCTTTTTCTTCTCTTCCTTTCAAAGAATGTTTTCTCTGCATTCATGAACTCTCCACAACACTGATGCCTGCACAAGGAAGGCCTGCAGAGACCGCACTGGTCATTTTCCCTAGGACCACCCCAGATGGAGTCAGTGGAGGGGAGAACCAGTCTTCTTCAGGGACGAGCAAGCCCCTAATCCCAAGTGGTCAGCCTTGAACACATGTAGGCCATGTATTCAGGAGGGGATAGGGGGCATACAAGAAAAGGAGGGTGAAAATGATGAACATAATCAACTTTCATATGAATTTCTTCAATAAAAAAGTGATATTTTCTAGAGGTCTTCTGCATTAAAATCAGCCCTTCTTGAGAAAATATACGACATTCTATAGGGCAAAGGTGGGACCTGAAACTGCACAGTTGTTGTAGCCTAAGGGACACCTGATCGCCTAGGGATGGCACTGTCCACGGAAATGCAGCATAAAACAGCATAAATCACCTTTAGGTGACAGGTTAAAGGTCATCATGTTCTTGGTGTTTGTTGCATTAACTTTTCCTGGGGTGATGAAAACAAATGCCTATTCACCCTGTTCCCAACCTTGGGGTCAGAGTCAGGGCAGGAATTTCCTTCTGGGACATCATAACTGGACTTCAGGAGTTCTGTGAACTGGGCTTTGCCTTGGTATGGGCCCTATCCCTGGCCTGGGCATTGGTTCTGGCCACAACATCCTGTTTCTTGATAAGATGTTAGAGGAGACGTAGTCTGGATCCTTCGCAGCTCTTTGCAGCATATGTTTTAGCTTCATCCAAACTGCTCCGAATTCAGCTTCCAGGGATTCATCTGAGCCCAGGGGAAAGGGCAGACCTCCTCCCTCAGGCCTTGATGTTGCTGACGTAGTTTGCTCTTTGGCTTACATCTCGCAGACATGGTCTGAGAGTCTCTGCCTCTTGGCCTTGGCCGGCACTGCAGCCTGTACTTCTCCCAGCCCTACCCTTCCTTGAAGAACAAAGTCTGGCATAGCCAGAGCAGGTCCAGCCTGCTGGCCTGCACTGACCTCTGCTTCCCCCCCCCCCAAGTGTGTGTAACAATAGCTGTCTCTGACTGCTGACTTCAGGTCACACCACAAATTGCTCTCCTTCAATCTCAGGACACCAGAGACTTCACAGACTCCATTGAGAGCAGCAGCCTCTGCCTTCAAGTTCCTCAATGTGGGGATTCTGTGAGTTTTCGTAAGCCTCTGAGGCATAGACTGTTAACTCAGTTTCATTGATAGCTTAAGTTCAGAAAGGTTAAGTAACTCACCTGAGTAACATCACATAGTAGGTTTGTGGCAGAGCCAGGACTTAATCTCTAGAAAGCTGTTTTTATTCTCCTTCCACACCTTGCATTCTAGCACCTAAGGCACGTAGGGCACCTTTAGAAGTGAACACCCAGGAGGCGCCCAGTGACATCTAGCAGCTGATGTATTCATCGTATTAAGTAAAATCAGGGATTATCATGCAATCAGCAGGTCTGTTCAGAGTGTCTGAGTGCTCTGGCAGGCGGGGACAAGTCTAGTTGTACTCAGTTATACTCTTGCACCTAGTAGTTTTTGGCCCACAATACATGTTCATTAAATGACAAAAGTGGCTTTTCATCTATCCAAATAACAAAGTAGCAAAGTGAATAATACAAACTAATGTTGATAAAATGTATACCAGTAGCCAGCTGCCTCAAGGTTTCAGGCTCTGTGGGGAGTGTATCAATACAGGTTTTATTTTTTTTTATTTTTTTTTTTGGTTTTTTCGAGACAGGGTTTCTCTGTGTAGCTCTGGCTGTCCTGGACTCGCTTTGTAGACCAGGCTGGCCTCGAACTCACAGAGATCCGCCTGCCTCTGCCTCCCGAGTGCTGGGATTAAAGGCGTGTGCCACCACCGCCCGGCCCAATACAGGTTTTATAACAAAATAATACCTAGACAAAGGCCAGAAGAATGTTAAAGTACATTCTTTAGAGTTCTTTAATGGGGGCTGGGAAGATGGCTCAATTGGAAACGTGCTTGTATCCCAAGCATGAGGTCCTGAGTTTGATCCCAGCTACCCACATAGAAAATTCAGGTGCACACTTGTAATCCCAGCATTGTGGCAGACAGGCAGATCCCTGGGCCTCGCTGGACAGCCAGCCTAGCCCAATTGGTGAGTTTCAGGTTCAGTGAGAGACAGTCTCAAAATACAAGGCAGATGACGACTAACAACACCTAAAGTTGACCTTTAATCTCCACATACATATGCACCCATATAAACACCCCCCCCCCACCCCACTCCACACACGCACATACTCAAACTGAAAATAAAAACAGAGGCTAAAGAGATGGCTTACTGGTTAAGAGCACTTGCTGCTCTTCAGGGGGACCAAGGTTTGGTTCTCATTGTTTTTGTTTTTGTTGAAACAGGGTTTCTCTGTGTAACAGCCCTGGTTGTCCTGTACTCACTCTGTAGACCAGACTGGCCTTGGACCGCCTCACCTGGCAATTATAGACAGCTGTGAACTGCCATGTGAGTGCTGGGATTTGAACCAGTGCTCTTAACTGCTGAGCCATCTCTCCAACCCCCAAGGTTTTGTTCTCAACAGGCCTATTAGGCAGCTCACAATACCTCTAACTCCAGCTGCAGGAGATCCAGCACCCTCTTCTGGCCTCTGCAGGCACTGCACTCACATGCACATTTCCACTGATAGGCACATACACATAGTTAAAGATAAAAACAAAATCATTTAAAAGAAAGAAAATAGGTGGGGAACACCTTGAACCTTTCTGCAGGGCTGGAGGCCACACCAGCAGCACCATGACGATCCAAATAAATAAAACCAATGAAGGAATGAGAGTCAAAATTTCCCCACCCACACCTCTGATTCTATGTGTTCAGAGTCTTATCTGAACAACCCTGTTGCCTCTTCAGGCTGGACAACCAGTGTGCTGGGGACTAGAATGTGAAGAGCTGTGCACACTGAGCTTGGAGAAGCTAAAGGAAAATGGACTTTATTTATTTATTTTTTTAAATTTTACTTTGATTTTTCAAGACAGGGTTTCTCTGTGTAACAGCCCTGGCTGTCCTGGACTTGCTTTGTAGCCGATGATGGCCTCAAACTCACAGAGATCTGCCTGCCTCTGCCTCCCAAGTGCTGGGATTAAAGGCGTGTGCCACCACGCCCGGCAGAAACATGGACTTTATTAACACTTGCCAGGATGTCCTGTGTAAGAAGGGCTGTTGGAGCCGGGCAGTGGTGGCGCACGTCTTTAATCCCAGCACTTGGGAGGCAGAGGCAGGCAGATCTCTGTGAG
>CAJQZJ010032020.1:4293427-4324353 GCA_907164525.1 Lophiomys imhausi
ACTGACAATGTCCCCAAAGAGGTGCAGTGTAAGGTAAGCCTGTGGCTGTGCTGTCCACCACTGAACTGCTCAGGTCAAGAAGAGATTCAAATATACCTGCTCCTTCCTTTCTTGTCCCTCCCTGCCTCCCTCGCTTCCTTCTACATGGTTTCATATAGCTCAGGCTGGCCTCCAATTTGCTATGTGGCCAAGAATGGCCTTGAACTACTGATCTTCCTGCTTTTATGGCTGAAATGCTAGGGTTACAGGCATGGGCCACCATGCTTGGTTTATGTGGTGCCAAATTTTGGACCCAATACCTTATGCATGATAGGCAAGTACTCTACAAACTGAGCTACACCCTCGATTCATGTGCTGTTTATCTGTCTACCAATTGTGTATATGCATAGGTAGGGGGTCACACTTCTGCCATGGAGTGCATGTGTAGGTCAAAAGACAATTAGGGGAGTTGGTTCTGTCTATCATGTGTGTTACTGGGAACTGTAAAAAAAGTAAACAACTTAAAATAGCTTCAAGAAGTCCCTGAAACTGAGCAGTTTCACGAGGACATTAGGCAAGCATCTTTACTTGCTAATAAGTCCTATTATCAGCCCTGTTTTTTTTTTAATTTCTATGATGAAAAATACATACATTAAAAATATATAAAACAGGGGCTGGAGAGGTGGCTCAGCGGTTAAGAGCACTAGCTGCTCTTCCAAAGGTCCTGAGTTCAGTTCCCAGCAACCACATGGTGGCTCACAACCATCCACAATGTGATCTGATGCCCTCTTCTGGCTGCAGGTGTACATGTAGATAGAGCATTCATATACATAAAAAAATCTTAAAAAAATATATATAAAACATATGTTCTGTTTAACAGACAACATAAGGCAAATCTCTATGTAACCATCACCAAGAACAAGAGATGATAACCCAATGACCACCCTCCAAAATGCTCAACAAGCTCCACGCCTAAGCTCACTTGTGTACATGCATGGTAATCTTGCATCCTTTGTGTACCTGCTTTCCACAGTCCAGTGTTGCCAGGGATCAACTTTTTGAGAAAAACATACTGTGTATACTTTGCTGATCATTCCCTGATCATTACAGTATCAGTAGCTAGTATGGCTACTACATATCTCTGTGGCTCCTGATATCACTGCAAGAATTCCTCACAGTTTATCCAAGCTCTTCTGCTGTCCGCAGACATCTGTATTATTGGTTGTTTTCTTGCTTGTCTTTTGAGGCAGGGTCTCACGTAGCCTAAAATAACCTCAAGCTCACCGTACACTCCAGCCTGACCTTCAGCTGTTGATCTCCCTTGCCTATCTATGAGATTACAGACATGTGTCCCTGGGTGAAATTCAGGATTCTTTCTCTGCAGTGTGAATGTTGTTTCCTTGAGATTGAAACATTCCATCCTGCAGGGAAGCTCCTTGAGCAGGAAAGTAAACAACTTAAAATAGCTTCAGGAAGTCCCTGAAACTGAACAGACTCACTAGGCTCCTCTCCACTAGAGTAAACAATAAAAGCAGAGAGCGAGGGAAGAAAGCTGAGGTGCAAAGATGCTTCTCCGAGGAGAAAAGCTGTGACAGCTGACAGCCAACAGAGCACTGTGGAGCTGCCCAGAAGAGGTTTAGACCAGCTGAGCTATCTGGAAACTCTCCAATTTGTTGAGCTGCCTGCAGTCTGTGCAGAGTGCTCCAGGTTCCCAGATATGTGAACTGTCACTCATGGTGATACAGCTGTCTTTGAGTCATTTCTACTCCTGCAAATAACCCCTCACCCCTCCCCACCTAGAACTTGGGAGGCAGAGGCAGGTGAATCTCTGTGAGTTCAAGGCCAGCCTGGTCTACAAAGCGAGTTCCATGACAGCCCGAACTGCTATACAAAGAAACCCTGACTCAAAAAACAAAACAAAACAACAACAAAACACAACAACCCCCCTGTAGAAAAAAATATGGCTAGTTAAATGATTTAACCAGTATTTATATTATCTTTAATTGACTCGGCGATGTTAATACTTAACCTGCCATTATAAATGAATACACACAGACACCGGATGGATTTTAATAAGCCTAGGCCTGAGTTGTGCAATCCTAGCCCATCTAAGCTAGTTCCTAATTCAATTACCCAAATATAACCCTATATATACATAAGTCCCTTTGGACTATTATTCTCCATGCTAAGCCGATGTTCCAGGCCACGTTGAAGGATCTTCTTTAATCTACCCCATGGCGTGTCCTCCTTGTCTGCTCCCGGCCTTCTTCTTCCCAAGATGCTCCCTGTCTCTTTAAACCCCCCCCCCCCCAACTGCTGGGCGTAGTGGCACATGCCTTTAATCCCAGCACTCAGGAGGCAGAGGCAGGTGGATCTCTGTGAGTTCAAGGCCAGCCTGGTCTACAAAGTGAGTCCAGGGACAGCCTGGAGTATTACACAGAGAAACCCTGTCTCGGAACCCCCCCCACACCTTAGTCCCACCTATCTCTGTCTTTGCCCAATCCCCAGGCCTTAACATTTATTTAACCAATCAGAGTCAATTAAGTAACAGAGAGCAAACAGGACCAATTAACATTTAGAATGCTTAACACCACCCCATCACCCCCCAACCCATACTCCTGCAAGGCATGGTTCCTTGGAACCCCAAAAACTCACGGTTCACCAAGTTGGACATTGGTGTTAGCTGTACTTTAGTCTGTTTTGGACTCCCTATCTTGGGGGACCAGACTTGTGTTGCTTCTCCCCTGTTGCTTCTCAAAACAGGAAAAGTTTTGTCACACAACAGTAGGTGTGCTAGTGTACAAGGGTCAGACCACAGCACGAAAAGATTCGGTGGAGTGGGACTTTGGGATAATATGGTATTTGCATTTTCATCTTAATTTTTTTTCTTTGCATTCATTTTCTTTTTTGGTCAGATGGTAGGGGAGTGTGCTGTGGAGTGAGAGGACAAGTGGAAATTGGTGATCGTCTCCTACCACGCAGGTACCAGGTCTCAGTGCTCTTCTCCTACCACAAAGGTACCAGCTCTAGAATTATCATCAGGCTTGGTGGCAGGTATCTTTTTACTCAGTGAGCCATCTCACTGGGCTCCAACTTCTTTAAAAAAAGAGTATTTTTTCAAAAGTTTTTATTTGTAGGTGCTCTTTTTTCCTATTTCGTTGGGTTCTTTTTTTTTTTTTTTTTTGGTTTTTCGAGACAGGGTTTCTCTGTGTATCCTTGGCTGTCCTGGACTCACTTTGTAGATCAGGCTGGCCTCGAACTCACAAAGATCCGCCTGCCTCTGCCTCCCAAGTGCTGGGATTAAAGGCGTGCGCCACCACTGCCCGGCTCGTTGGGTTCTTTTATCTACCACCCTTCTAACCCTTATTCCACCTTAATCCCTTCCAACCCAACACTAGGTAGGAAAGGAAGAAGGTTAGAGGGAAAATGTAACAGTAAATTTTTACTTAACAAACATATTTATTAATAATTAACAATTATCCAACAATTACCTATCCTAAATCCTAAAGCCTGAACCCTAACTCTAAGACCTAATCTACAACACCCGGACATCTATAAAACAAACACTTAACTCTAACCTAAAGTTCCTTAAAAGGATATTCTCTTAGATTAACTTTTGGTGTGGATCCATATGGGTAGTTGATTTCTGCCAAATCTTTCAGTCTTATAGTCTGTGAATCTCATTCGTCGGATCTAAAGGCAGTTTATAACAACCATTGAAGTGGGGCAGCTCTTGCAAGAATTGTCTCTTCAGTCCTAGGACCCATTTATTTGCAAGATGAAAAGTTTATTAGGCTCACCATTCAGATGCTTTGGGACTCCAAGGGTCTTGCGCCAGTGCTCAGTCCAATCCTGGCATTTTGACTTTGGAAATCCAAAGTCTGCACAGCCTTCTGAGTTGGTCCAACTCTGCCAAAAGGCATATTTCACTGAAGTCTCTGGGCGGATGAAGCAGGAGGAGTGAAGTGAAGCCTCTCAGCAAGATGAAGGGTAAGGCAGCAACGAAGCTGCGTGCACTCATGATTTAAATTCTTTGTGTCGTAATGTGTTACAAAGATCTTGGTGTGAACTCGGGCCTCTCGTTGCCATAGTTCTTAGTGGGCTTATACAGGATATGCCCCTGTTCAAAGTCACATGATTTGCCTTTTGGATGGCTCCCAAGGACACACCACATCTGGAGGCAAATCTTTTACCTGAGAAGCCAGGCTTTTGCTATTCCAAGACCCCTATGCTACTAAATGCTATCACTAACCCCACCACAGGAAAAGGGGAGATACACCTCTTTACACTACTTCCTGCTAATGAGGGGCATTGGGTTCCTAGGGGCAAGTCCAATTTTCGTAGTCAAAAAACTGCCAGCAATAGCAAACGAAGCAGCAGGAACTAGCAGTAGCATGGGGAGCAGCAGCTGCCTCAAGCTCTCAAGGGGCTCTTGAAGCATTTATACCCTCTCTAAAGTCCCCAGAATTAAGCTACATGCAGCTGGCAAAACTCACACCCCTGCTACAACACGAAACAATCATAGTTAACAGCTGTGGACAAACTGAAGCAGCCCCATATCCCACACCTGGGATTAAAACAAAAACATATTCACATAACATAACGGGTTTTTAAAGAAACCAAAATTCAATCCCAGCACTCAGGAGGCAGAGGCAGGCGGATCTCTGTGAGTTCCAGGACAGCCTGGTCTACAAACCGAGTCCAGGACAGCCAGGGCTGTTACACAGAGAAACCCGTCTTGAAAAAAAACAAAACAAACAAACCAAAAAAAAGAAACCAAAATTCTCACTACATGTATTTATTTGTGTGTGTGTGTGTGTGTGTGTGTACACATATATGCATAAATCACAGAGGCCACAACAGATGCCTTGGAGCTGGAGTTATAAGCAGTTACCCATCATTGATGTTGGGAAAGAACTCAGGTCCTCTGCAAGAGCAGCAAGTGCTCCTAACCACTGAGCAACCTCCTCAGCCCTCTCACCTTTACTTTTAATCTACAAAACATTTCTTAGGGAGGTGGTGCTGAAACTCCACACTGTTGTCTGGGTAGAGAAGCATGTACTTGCTCTTATAAGTTGACTTTCTATCTTCTGAACCCTTTGGCCTGGCCAGTCAGCCCTGTCCCGTCCCCTCTGGTCCCCACAGACTAGCACCTTCCAGGGCAGCCTTCTCTCTGCTCCTCACATTGTTGGTGTAGTTGGGTGGGGTGGGAAGAAGTTCAGAAGTGGAAGTAGAAACCAAATACCAGAGCCACATCGAAGTCTGGTCCTCAAGCCTCAGTGTTTGAGCAGCATGCTCCGTGGAGGACTACGTGAGACTCTTGGGAAGCCTGTTGGGGGAGCTGCCTAGATGACCCTGCTAAGGCATGTAGCCAGACTATCTACTGCTTGGCACCAGGTTCCCCAGGCATAGGTCATATGTGCAGTCCTCATCTCAACCCCCTTGGGTCACAACACTGAGTTACTGAGCCAGAGACTCTGAGTGCTGTCAGCACAGCGCTGTGGCTAACAGCAAGGGATCTGGACCTGTCTAAACTGAAATTAAAAAGGGACTTACTAGTGGTGGAACTCTGGGTTAGTCCTCCCTTTCTTCAACCTCAGTTTCCGTCTAAAGGAGGTCTCACGGGGTTCCTGAGAGAATCAAAGGCATGGCATGTAGAAGGAGTCTAGCCAAGGGCCTGGCACAAAGGAAGAAAGAGACCACCCAAAATGGTAACTACTGTGAAGTTCACAGTGGAACCTGGGGCACAGGGTGGAGGGCTTGTCCTGGCAAGCTGGGGCCTGACCGCTGCACAGATGGTGTTGGCCAGGCTCTGCGTGAGGACTCAGGTGCTTTGGACTCTGGAACTCACAAACCGGGCAGTTTTGCACCCCCACTTGTCCACCTTTGTTCAGAACACTGTCCCTTTCCATGGTGCTCTGAAGGGCAATGATTTCAGATCTCAGCGGAACCTCTTTGCATCAGCCCTCCTCTGATGGCAGCAGTGGTAGCCAATGGGCAGTGAAGACTGTTGCTAGGGTCACTGGGAACCTTATTTGGTGACATGGGGCTGACCCTGTGTTCACCTCTGAGAACCCTGAGAAACACCAACCACAGCTGAGAAATACGAACATCTCAAAACCGCAGCTTCATTTCCTCCAAGAAAAGACTTGACTCTCCCTCTTCCTGCCTCTCCCTGGATGCCATCGAGACCATGGCACACAATCTCAAGACAGAAAAGCCTGCTGCGGGCTCATGGGCAAGCTTAATGACAAAAAGGCAGAGACTACTGCATGGAAGCCCAGAAGTCCAGACTTGGCAAGGACCTGGCTTCCCTCCTCACCATGGCAGCTGTGCCCTCTGTGCCCCACCCCTACCACAAACACACCCAAAGGCCTGCTCCTCACCCCACTTCCTGCAGCCCTGGGAAGCCTGCTGGTGTGAGAAGGATGAGGAGGATGCAGGCAGGGAGGGAGGAAGTGGGCCTGCCCTGTGGGTCCTCACCATCTGCACAGGCCACATAGCTTTGGTGCAGCCCAGGCAGCCCACAGTTCAAACGGTTGGCAGTTTCGGTTTGTCACCTTCCTCTGGTACAACTTGTAGCTTAACATTAAATAAATGAAGCTATTGTCCTGCTGCAGACAAACGTGGGAAGGAGTCTGGGGCTGCCATCCACAGGTCTCTCACATTTGCACTGCTCTGTGCGTTTGTAATCATCTCAGTGACTTCCCACAGCTCTCTAAAGCAACAACAGTATACACACACACACACAGAGAGAGACAGAGAGAGACAGACAGAGAGAGAATGTAATAAGAAATTATTTTTAAAAAATCAGTCATGTTCCCAACCTTCAGCTCCTACTCCACACAATGAAAGCGGGTTTTCTTTTCTGGTCCTTCTGGAGCCAACTGTCCTCGTGTATATATGGAATGGGCTACCTGAAGCCCAGCTGTACAGATGAGGTGGCAAAGACAGAGCTATGTTGTGTGTGCCACAGGAGGCCTACCTCTGTGGACACCTCCCCCCACTAAACCTAGAATCCTGCACATACTGGAGAGACAGTCCAAGAACTCCATGAGCTGGGACTAGGAACAGGGGACAGCAGATATGGGTATCTGCCACCGCCACAGCCTCACCTGAAGGTGCTTGGAGGGCCTGGGAAGGACACTGGAGCCCCTGAGGCACTAGTCCTGAGGGAGCATCATCAGGTCTATATACTAACTATGCACATATCTGAGAGTGTACTTGCTGCCTGCCAGGTACTATATAATTCTATACCTTGGGGATATAATGAAAGTCACACAGACCAAGTCTGAGCCTTGAAGAAGTGTAGTTCAACGAAAGCAGATATTAGGCATCTCACCATATAGACAGCCGAGGCAGGGTTAGGAGAGGCAGGGTTAGGAGAGGGTACAGTTTCAAGTGGTCTTAACCCAAGGAATGTGTAGGGTTGGGGGGATTTGGGCAGCTCTTCCCTGAAGAAGAGACATTTCAGGTGAGGTGAGGGGCAGGGTGGAGTTAGCAGGTAGGGTCAGTTTGTAGCTCTCCCTCACTGAATTCTCTCCCATATTCTAATTTCTTAAGGAAATCTGAAGCCTGTCCAAAGGCTCACCTGCTAGAATGTCCAGGCTGCCTTTGTTAGTGTACACTGGAGCCCATGTGTATCTGTAGGGGTGGGGTTAGAGGAGAAGACAGCCCAGGATTTCTGATCTTTGATCCTTAGTTAAATTGTGTGAGCAAGAACCTCTTTCCTCATAGGGGAGTCTAGGCAGGCCATGGGAATGAAGGCAGCAACCCACAAACACTGCTGGAAAGGGTCTGCACATGAAGACATGTTATGTCCTGACACTTCTGCCCTTATGAACATGCCTCTTTCTCCCTTGGGAACACTCTGTGTGGAAAAGAAAAGGGATGTGAGACTGTGATTTCCAGTTTCATTTTCCAGTTTCAATGTAGAGGAGGTCCTGCCAGCTTTCTACTTGCCTTGGTCCCCAGGGCTCTGGAGAAGCTGTAGAGCAGGAAGCTGTCCAGCCAGCACCCTGCCCTGGGGTCAAGGGTTGGGTGGGGGAGCTCCTTGAGGACAAGCAGGAGCAGAACTCTTCGGGGATGCTGGGAAGATGCAGATTCCAGCTCCCCAATCTCTGAGTTGGGGTCCTGCAGTGACTGGCTTGGCCTGTGGGCACAGTCAGAGGCCATGAGGACAGCTGGAGCATACCAAATGACCTGAACCAGCTCCAAGGTCCATTCTAGTACAAATGTTCACAAAAGGGGGTATCCCTGTTCAGCACCTCATCCTTCCCTGTCTGACCTTTGACCCTCAGTTAAATTGTGTAAGCAAGTGCCTCATACAATGGGAGGCCATGGCTGAGATAAAACTCAGATAGTTTTTAGACTCTTAGAATCTCTAGGAAGCTTCTTCCTCCTGTCTCAGTTTCCTTTTCAGCAGTTAAAATGCAATGGGAGTATTAGGAGAAAACAAAAACAAAAAAAAGACCAAAAGATCATGTCAAAGGTTGCCAATCCCCTTTCCTCTGTCCATTGTCATTTACTTGAAGCTCTTGCCTAATTCTAAACTAGCTTGAGGACTCTTCGAATCTTTCACCCCTCCTGTGTTTGAGAACATGTGGGGTGGGTCTCCCACACACCCTTGTCCTGGTTTGATCTTGGAGAGAGCAGGTGGACCGGCCTCCAGCCAGCCTGGCAGATGTAATCTGCCTAATCTCTAGGGCAAATTTGTTCTTCGGTGCTTCCAGTATAAATCTTTGATCAATCATTAATCAAAGATGCAATAAAAAGATAATCTTCTCGGAGCTGGGCTGTAAAGCTCCCGGCTGCAAAGTTAAATGAATCCTTCTTTGGAGACCTTACAGTCAAAAGTGAAGGGCCGCATGAGAAGTGGCTGGGCTGCATGAGAAGGCAAGCTAAGGCTCAGTCTCTCCTGGGTGGGCATACACTTCAGCTATCTGAGTGACTGTGATTGTCTTGTTTTATCTTTCTCTGCCAATGAACTTGGAGACGCCTTGAATCCCAGCCCAGGTATCCAAGCAGAGAAAGGGGGTTATGGTTGGGTCCAAATGTGAGCTTGGAGTACTACCCCCATAGTACATGGCAACTGCTCTCTGACTGGGTCAGATCTGTGGCAGTGGAAACATAACGGTCCCCAGCCTCCACAGAGCCCCACAGCGGGGGGCATCACAGCGGGATTCACTGCAGTGCAGAAGAGGGCCTCAGGAGAGGAGGCACAGAGGAAGTAGCTGGAACAGGGGTCAGAGTCTACAACCCATTTAGGAGCCAGAGGGTACCCTGGCTCTTGAGAAGGGAGGCCCTGTTTCCTGACAGGCTGGAGAAGCAGGATCTACTCAGGGATACTGTGAGGCTTTGTATCATGCCCTAGAAGCAAGTGCTCCAAGGCAGGGGCTGTATCAGCCTGAGCAGCCGATACAGGGGCTCCAGAGAGCCATCACTGAGCATCTGTGAGGGCACAAGAGGCACTCCTCTCTCTATCCCTTCCCACTCTGCAGCACAGTGTTAGACACATCAAAGAAATGGGCATTTCAGAGCATGACCCAGGATATAAGTAGAGCAAAATCAGCCAGGATTGGCTGACAACCAGTATAACAGATGCAGTTCTGGGTGACTCTCAAGGGAGAAGGAAGCACTCCCAAAGGAGGATATAGGGTGAGGAGATTCTTCCTTTAGGTTCAATGTGGCCTCTGAACACACACACACAGACAAACACACACACATCCTCACTCTCTCTCCCCTTCCTGAGAATAGAAGGATACTGAAATTCTAACAGTGGCTCTGTTTAGTGCTTGAGAATGATTTTAAGTTGTTTCCCACCTCACTGTGTTTACTAATAGTTTCTAAAATCTCTGTAACATATCCACATTTCTTTTTGTGGTAAAACATGATAGTATGTATCATTACTTACTTGCTATGACAAAATATCAGATGAAAGAACCTTAAGAGAGAAAGGCTAACCTGGGCTCACAGTTTGAGAGGGTACTGGCTATCATGATGGAGACGCAGGGCACTGGAATAGGAATTTAGCAGCTGGTCAATTTGCATCCAAAGTCTGAGAGCTGCAGAGAGCAGGGTTCAGTTCTCTTTTTGTTTTTCAGTTTAGGAACCTGCCCATGGAATTATGCTACTCTCATTTAGGGTGGGTCTTCCTACCTTAATTAACCTAATCTAAAAGGTGCCTCACAGACAAACCCAGAGGGTTGTTTTCCTCATTATTCTAAACCCCATCAAGTTGGCAACAAAAAAGCTATCACAACAGTTGTAATCACGTTTGTTTTGTTTGTTTAACTACTTCAGGCTGGTCTTGAATCCCTTAGGTAGCTGAGGATTCTCCTTCTGCCTTCAGTTCCTGAATGCTGGTACCCTGGGTGTGGGCCTCCGAGCTTGGTCATTCTAACCATTTTACGTGTATGGTTCTGAGCCATCATCTAACCATCTTTAGAATCTTTCTACAATCCCAGCTGGAATCCTGTTAAACATGAGCTCCTCCCTCCTTCTAGTCCTGGTAATTGCCCTTCTACTTTCTGTCTGCATGAAAGTGACTCTCCTAAGTAGCTCGTATAAATGGCATGATACAAAATGTGTCCTTTGGTGGTTGGGTTGTTTTACTTGGTGTATGGTCTTCAAGGTATTCACAGTCAGGAAACAATAATCTAAAATATGCCCATTCATACTTCCAACCCAGAGGCCTGGGGTGGGGCAGCAACTTCAGGGAGCGGGAGGACTTCCCTTCCTATCACCTACAGACCAGATGCATTGAAGGACACAACAGCTTTCAAATCTTTTTACTGACTTTTCGTTAACTGAAAAAGCTTAAGTTCATACAGGGCAGAAGAGACTGGAAATCAAATGCTGCACTTAGAGCCCAGCGGGACGTTGTTGCAGCCCACATCTGTTTTCAGGGTTCATCTTCCCTTCTAAAACAACCTGCTATACCCTACTAAAATGCTTGTAATTACTGTTTCCATTGCCCCTGTAAGCAAGAGTAAATTTCTGAGGCTGGGGTGTGGCTCCGTGGTAGAATGTAGTCTTTCTGTTGCCCTAGGTTTGATCCCCACCATCAAAAATCAAAACTACAAATAGGAAACAGTGGGTGTTGGGTGTATAAGTTTCTGACCTTTACTAGGCTACAGGATAATCCACTCTTCTGCAAGTCCCTTATAATAATGCAGGCTGCTGACTGCGCATGCCTTTTGTCTTGTTAACTGACTGTTTGTTTTGTAGATTTAAGTACTGAGCCTTCAGAGGGAAACTGGGAACTTCATCACAAAGGTGCTGCAAGCATCAGGGTTATTTGATCCATCCACTCCTCTGTCAGTGGGCATAGGTGTTCTCCACCCTTGGGCTGGGGTAAATAAAGCTGCTACAGGCACTGGTGACATTGTACTTGGACTGTGACGATTCTCCAATGGTCTAGTTGCTGAAAACTTGATCACTGGCCTAAGGCATCACTGAGAGGTGTTGAGACATTAAGGTGGGGTCTAGTGGAAGAGAAGTCACTGGGGATGTGCCCATGAAGATGGTGGGACTCTGGCTGCTCTGGCTGCTTCCCCAGGAAGTAACTTCCTCCATGCACGTTCTGTTCTATTTCGTCACAGGCCCAACAGCAAGGTGCTAGATGACCATTTATTGAAGCCTCTAAAATCAGGAGCCAACTGGTTTCCTTCTTTAGGGTGATTACCTCAGGTGTTTTGTTGTAGTGATGGAAAGCTGACAAATACAACAAAAACCTCTTTAGCCTCTGCTTTCATTTCTTTTGACTACACTGACAGAAGCAGGGTGCTGGGCTTCATTGACATATAAGGTATTAGATACCAAGGCAGTGTGAATGAGACCACTCCATTTACTGGGTTCTCCAGACCATTTTGGGGCAGTCAGAAGAACCCCAACACAACATCTGCATTTGGATAATCAGGTATGGAGTGCTCTATTTCCAGAGCATTTCCAAAATGGGTCTGTATCTGTGGGATGAGGCCAGGGCAAGCTCTATACCCCAGCCTCTAACATGTCAATTTGTGCCCCACTGTAAGGAGCCTGTAAGCAGCCATAAAGAAGGGCTGCAGGAAGTTTAGTAAAGTAATTTAAGTATTGGATTATAAGTAATAGCTTCTTGTTTAGCTGCAATGAGCTGTCAGCCACAGCCCAAGCTGAGACCAGCTGAAGGAGCCAGATAAGAAGATAGTGAGTGCTGCCCTATGCGTAAGGAGCCCATAAGAAGCTGTCAGCCACAGCCCAGCTGAGGCCCAGCTGAAGGAGCCAGATAAGAAGCTAGTAAGTGCCGCCATATGCGGGTAACATAGAGATATGTTAATTAAAGCTGAGATGAAAGTATAAGAAACCAAAGGAGACAAGCAGTAAGTGGCGATCAGTCTTGTCACTGACGTCCAGCCTCTGTCTCTATCTTAGGTCTATGCCCCTTCCTCAGACCTTGTGCTGAGACCTCTCTCTCTATCCCTTGCCCATTCACTCAGGCCTTGAACTGAGACTAGAAATGGGGCTTTGCCCTGAACATCGACGCAGGGGAACAGGAGAGCCACGGTCTTCGGACAGGTCGTATGATGTGTGATGTGGGAATATTAATATAAGTATAGGATGTGGTGGTTATATATTGTAATATTAGTTATTCTAGCTTTAATGACCATTAAGTGTTTCTGTTTGATTGATGCAGCTTATCCTGATCCTGTAGAAGTAGAGACTATTTAGTATAATAAATATTATAAAGACCAGCATTGCCTAAGTGTATTCCATTTGACCCTACTGGGTGGCGAGTGCCGTCACCTGGTCACACGACTCCCTTCCACAGAGAAGGAGGTGTGGGGATTTGGATGACCAAACCGCGCTCCCCACACCCACACAATAGGATGTAGCTGGTGAGGCTTCAAGGAAGAGAAGGCAGTCCTTGTCCTTCTCCAAGAGCACATGGAACAGACACTGAGTTCTAGGCACTGTGGTGAACTCCAATGGGGCGTTTGGAGGCTTCTGCTCTGTTCCTGAGGGGCCTTTGGGCACACCTCATCCAGGCACCAGCATACATCCTTGGTCCTGAGGACCAACTCCTGACTCAGTGGAAGAGCTCCTTACTAACCAGTGTGGCATGGTGCTACCATGGATCCCAAAGATGGCAGTCAGCTTGACGTTGCCTAGCTCTTGTCTATGTATGGACCAAGCCTCCTCATGCTGGAAGATGCGCTGACCAAGTTACCATGGGGAATAGTCGAAGTTCCTGGAATAGCTTACAACCCACAGGTGGGAGGTGAGCTCAGATGACAAGGACCCCATCAAGGCAGCATGTTGACAGAAGCCATCCTGTGTGTCCTCACTTTTAAGTGTTGCAGAAGTCAGAGGCCTGGGGGTTAAGGAGAGGTTAGAAGGGCTTAGAACCAGAGAATGGAGGAGGCCATTCCAGATGAGGGAAGCAAGTGGTACCCACATGGGAGGGCCGTACCAGCTGCTCCAGGACCCAGCACAATGGCCACAGACAGGCTTCTCTCAGTCTCTGGAACACACACTCTACTTTCCCCAGCCTAACCACAACCTCAGACATAAGCTGGGAGCCATTCGTGCTAGCCTAGAAACTGGGAAGTACCTGGCATGGAGCCCTGTACTTCCTCTACATGATTGCCTGAGGCTCCATAAGGACCAGCAAGAAGCCATTTTTGTAGTCAGGAAATATCTGTGGTAGCTGTGGATGCTTCAAGTCCAACCCCCAGGCCCTTCTGAAACGGAGGTCACATTCCTAAAGATCCTCAACTGTCAGGCTTCAATCTCTTGCTTCTTTTTGGGAGGGGCATCTAGTGGAGAGTGAAGACTACCTTTCTCAAGTCCATGAGATCCTCTCCAATGCAGGGATAGGGTAGGAAACCCACAAGGGAGGAAGAGGACAAGAATTTCTGGTTTAGTTCGGTGGTTTTCAACCTTGGCTGCACACTAGAGTTACCCAAGGACTTTTACAAATATGCTCAGATCAGGTTGGGGATGTAGCTCAACCGCTAGAATGAGGAACTGCTGGGTAGGCACTCTCTAGCCCCTGCCTTTGATGCCCCAGCCCTGCAGAAAACTGAGTGTAGTGGCTCACACCTGTGACACCAGGACTTGGGAAGTGAAGGAGGAGAATCAGGAGTTCTAGGTCAGTCTGGCTACATAGTGAGTTTGAAGGCCAGCCTGGACTACCTACGTAAGACCCTGTCTGAAAAAATAAAGAGATGTGCTCATACCCAGATACTTCAACAGATACTTCCAGAGTCCTAAATGGCTAGTAAACATATGAAAAGGTATTCAACTGCATTAGTCACCAGGGGAATGCAAATTAAAACCACAGGGTGATTATGATACCACTACACACCCACTAAACCAGGAAACATGAAAAAAAATCAGAAAATACCAACTGTTGGCAAAGATGTGATGAACTCTCCTCACTCACAGCTGGTGGGACTACTATAATTCCGCCTTCAAGCATACACCCAACAGAAACATACATGCTCCCAAAGACCACGCCGGAACATTCACTTAGTAATACCTCCCAGCTGTAGAAGGATCAGATAAACAGGGATATCCACTCAGGGTTAGGGTGAGGGTGAGTTGTCATGGTCTAAGATTGAGCTCAGCCAGGTGTGGTGGCGTACAGCTTTAATGCCAGCATTCATGAGGCAGAGGAAGATAGATCTTTGTGAGTTCGTGTACAGTCTGGTCTACTATAGTGAACTCCAAAGTAAGACCCTATCCAAAAATTAAAAACAAAAAATTCTTGAATAAACCTCAACAATTATAGTCAACAACTTGGATGAGTCATCTCACAAACTTGCCACTGAGTAGAAGGAACCAGAGACAAAAAGATATCCACTGTTTGAATCACTTACTTATCTATTTTGTTCTTTTGAGGCAGGTCTAATGTAGCCCAGGCTGACCTCAAACTTACTATGCAGTAGCTACATTTTGCTGTTATAAAATATCCAGACAAGACCCACCAAGAGGCCAAGGGCTTAGTTTGATTCCCGGTTCTAGACTAAGTTCATACATCATAGTGGGCAAGTCGTGGCTTCAGGTGGGAATGGTGGTGGGAGCAAGAGGCCACTATCAGCAGTCAGAAAGAGTCAGGAAGACTGCTGTGTGTGCTGATGGCTTCCTCCTTTCCTTGTGGTCCAGGTGCCACTCTCCTTCATGCCCAGAAGCATCCCTGGAGGTTTCTACTCCAGGTGATTCCAGAGCCTGCTGACAATCAACACTTACATCACAAAGGCCCTGACCCCTGATCTTCCTGCTCCCAAGTGTTGGGAGTCCTCTGAACACTGTGTTCAGCTGTGACGATTAACATGCCCATCGTATCCAACTGTGGCTCCATGACCATGCCTAAAGTCTCCATGTTGATCACTGGAAACAAGCGTCAGGGATGCTGGTGATGTTCTCCATCTCCATGCTGGTTATTTATCCTAAGTTCACTTGAGAAAATAAGAATGATTTATATTTATGCTTTGTGCATTTTTATGTCACTCTTTCATGAAAACTTTATTTATTTTAATTCACATCAATTTCTTTGGAATCTTTGAATTCCAGGGCGAGATCCAGGCATCAGGAGTTTCAAATACACTAGAAAAGAAGGTCCACTGAGAGGCCTCAACTTGGAGCTGGAGAGATGATGCATTCAGCAGGTAAGAGCACTTCCTGGTCTTGCAGAAGGCCCAGGTTTGACTGCTTGTAAATGCTTGTAACTCCAGTTCCAGGGGGATCCAGGCTTATCTTTTAGGTTCCGTGGGCACCTGAGCATACCTGGTACACATAAACACACATACATGTAAATGACAAAAATTCTTTTGTTCTACGTTTAGTTTTGCAAGGGTGATGCACACTATGGCATGTGTGTGGATGTCATAGGATAATTTGAGGGAATGGTTTTCCCCTTCCACCCTGCAGGTCCTGCGGCTTGCACTCAGGTAGTCAGGCTTAGTGGCAAGTACCTTCATCTGCTGAGCCATCCCATTGGTCCTGACAAATCAATTTTTTTTTTCCCAAGGCTTCAAGTGGTCCTGACAAAAGCCACTTCCAGCAGAGTGTTGTGGATCAGTGGGGTGGAGATCCCATCTTTGCCCATGTAAGGTCCCCCAAATAGGCAGAAGAGGCACTACATTAGAGCAGGCTGTTGCAATGTGTTTCTTCTGTGGCAGGTCTGTTGAAAGCAGTTGCATCAGGTGAAATGGTGTGTAATGGAACAGGGTAGGCCCCACCCACTCTGCCCAGGGAAATGGATCACTCACTACGCAGAGCTATTACATCACTTGTCACTCGTAGAGAGGTGGCAATTCTTCCCTAGGGCAGAATTGCTGCTGAGGCTCTAACTACCTTAGCCAAGGAGGGAGGAAGGCTGACTCAGGGTGTTTGTGTTTATGGGGAACAGCCAGCTCTGACTTCAGACCATGCCTCTTGGCCTCTGTGTCCAGATTAGGAACTTGGCAATATCTTGCTGAGGAACACATTGGGTTCAATTTTAAGAGCATAGCTGAGAACTTCCTGAACATTCCATGAGGTTGGTAGCAGTCTTCCTAGAGATGGCTGACTTCCAGTATATTCTGGTCAAACTACTGGCAGCTTAGACAGGATGGGACAGGACACAGGCTCACACACAGCTATTCTGCCTAGCTGGGCTCTACCGGTCCCTCCAGAAACATGGACCATGAGCCTCCTGCTATGGGAGGGGGCTAAGGAGACTGGTTGGGCTAGGGCTCCAAGCCTTGGGGTCCCTGCCATCCACAGTAAGAGGGCTGAACTAGAAGATCTTGGAGCAGTGTCCCTGATCGGCCTTGCAAGGTTGAGTTGACATGGTGCACTGCAAGGGGCCTGAGGCTTCCTTGCTTCTGCTAGGCAGGGATGCTGGGATGGGAGGAGTCCTCGGATGGATGCACTTGACCAAAGGACTCAGAGTGGCGTGGGATGCAAGAGGATAAATTAATCTGAGAAGCTATGTCACTCAGGGGTTTACAGGAGGTGAAAGAGTGTGGCTAGAAGAGGAGGGGTGTACTGGATCTCTCCGCTGGGCTGCACCTTCACACTTCCTGGTTCTGCTCCCTCCCCGTGAGGTGGGAATGGTGGTCCAGTCTTTCCCTCTGCTCAGTAGAGGTGAAGGTCCATAGCTTTGTGAGGGTGGCCCAGAAGAAGGCCTGAGCCCTAAGGCTCTGCCTTCAATGCCCCAGGCTGGACCCTCCCCTATCCATGTGCTAGCTCATCTCCAGTCTGTGAAACAACACAATGGCAACTCTTGCCATCCAGTGCTGTCAATCTCCCCTTCTTTGTAGTTCTGGGGCACTTTATTATAAACATTGGTGCTCATTTACACAGATTTATTTAAACTAAAATAACAATACAGTTGCCAATTACTTGACCATCTAGGTATTCTTTAGTTTTATTGCTTTTTTTTTTTTTTTTTTTTTTTTGGTCATTTGTTTTGCTTTGCTTTGTTTTGATACAGAGTTTCTCTGTGTAGCCCTGGTTGTCCTGGAACTCACTCTGTAGCTGGCCTCAAACTCAGAGATCTCCCTGCCTCTGGCTCCGGAGTGCTGGGATCAAAAGCATGTGCCACCACCACCCAGCTCACTGATGGTTTCTAATGGTCTTTTAAAATATTCAAATTACACTTATCATTTGTGTGTGTGTGTGTGTGTGTTTGCCGTGCATTCGTATGGAATGAAGTCAGATGACAACTTGTGGGGGTTGGTTCTCTCCTCCTACTATGTGGATCCCAGGCATGCAGTTTGGGCCATGAGGCTCGGCAGCCAGTGCCTTGGGCTGGGCCATCTCAGTAGCCTGGGCTTTTTGACTTGGCATCTGTCTCCTTTGTCCAGGTAAGGGAGGTGCATAATTGACTAAAGAGCATCTCTAGTTTTTTTTTTTTAAATCTCTGCCAGCAGGTAGGTGGTACAGCTAACCCCTCCCTGACTGTTGCTTCTTGTTTTGTCATTTGGGGATTAAACCCACCTCTGTAGCAGCTACCACCAAAGGCAAACTTCAGCAGCCTTTGAAAAACTTTTTAAATTGAGGCTCTGTATGCTTTATGCCTTGTGAAACTTAACTGGGGTCTGGAGAGATGGCTCAGTGGTCAGGTTTTACACACACACACACACACACACACACACACACCCCTTTAAAAGCATGTAACAGGCTTCAATGCCAACAGCAACATTGTCAGTCCGACTGCTACCACAGTACTGGTCATGGCTCAGCTTCATTTTGCTCTCACGGGGCATGGATCATCCTACTCCAAAGCCATAGCCACTAGCACACAGCTGTACCAGAAAGCAACAGGATATAGCCTGGCACTGGGCCCTCCTGTTGTTCTCTCTAATAAGCATTTGTGAGGGCTGGAGAGAGAGATGGCTCTGTGGGAGAGCTCCTGTCACCAAGCCCCCAGGGACCTACAACTGTAGGAGAGTTCACTCCCACAGGTTGTCCTCTGACCCCCAAAGGCAATGCATGGTGTGGGAGCATCCCCCAAACTAAACAAATAATGCAATGAAAAATTAAAAAGCACCATTTATGATGTTTCCTTTTTCCGCTTTAGGAACTGAGTAACAAGAAGTTCTTGATTATATTTTATGTTTTTTCTTTCTCTAGAGATATGTGTGATTCAAAGGTTATGGAAATTAAAGAAAATAATAGGGGAGACTAGAGGCTGTGACAAGGTGGTGAGAGAATCCAGGGGGTGTCCGTGCAGAGAAATGGCAGAGTCTGGACTCAGAGATGAGGACAGGAGAGCTAGGCTGCTCCTCCAGAGTCAGCTGTGATGGTGGCAAGGCTCATGCCTCTCTGGCCTCGAGCATGTCCTCCTCCCAGCGACAGAGAAGCACAGGACAAGCCCATGACCCTCTTCAGAGGCGAACTGAGCCAGCAGCACACACAGGCTGGCTGGGTGGGACCACCTGAGGGACTCCTTACAGGAGGCCTGGGGGAACCCCACCAGACACTGCCTGGATGTCCCCCAAGACATTCAACTTCACCTTGTAAACCCAGCAAGGATGTTCTCTAGGAAGTTCCACTCCCTCCTCCCCCACTGTTTGGTATTTTCCAACCTGCCACATAAATTCTGAAAATCACTGTTCGTCTTTCTCCTGGCTGCTCTTCATTTACCTGTTTATTTTTCTTTCCCAAACCCTCTAGTAAGACATCACTAACCAGGTCCCCTCCATTGTCCCGAGTACAGTTAAAAGCTAGGGTGCGAAGAGCAGCAGCCCTGGTGTGTGGCCTGGGTATGGATAAAGCACAGAGCTAGGGCTCCTCTGAGGGTCTTGAACTGCTCAGCTGGAGAACTGTTTATTCTTATGTTAGATGCAAATCAGAAAATGCTTTGTATAGGTCAGAGTCTCAGCAGGAAGCAGATACACCCCTGCCCTCCACCCAGAGAGACAGCAGAGTTTGAGGAAGGGCCTGTTTATAAACAGGGGAGGGGAGGTAGCCTTGAGAAAAATCCAAAGGGAGGTGAACCACCAGCTAGGGGCACAGTAGGAAGCTGGGGCCAGGAACTCTGTATTCTCCAGATCCTGAGAGCTGCAGGAGAGTGCTACCAGCAGGAACTGGCACTGATGAGCTAGTAAGGGGGGGGGAGAGAAACCCTAATATCACTGTACTCCTCTCCATCCTCAGCTGGGTCTTCAATTGGCAAACCCAAACGGAAATATGAAGACACACAGGAAAGCTGAATCCCCCTGGCTGAATCTTGGGCAGTGAACCAACAGGGGCAGGGCTGCTGGGGTAGCAACCAAAGATACCCAGCACTGGTACTCAGCTTAGTCATCTTAATAATGTAAGGTGTGAGTTGCTCTTTCTGCACCTCTCTTCCCTTTAGCATCCTCACCATAGGTCCACAGGACCAAGAAGCCAGGGACAGGAAGTCACAGTAAAGGTATCAAGAATTTGGCATAGGACTGGAGGCAATATGGTTTGGAGGGTAAAGTGTTTGTTACCTAAGACTGGAGAACCTGAGTTCTGTCCCTGGAACTCACATAAACTTGGAAGGGAAAAACCAACTTAACAGTTTTCCTTTGTCTTCTACATACGTGCTATGGCATGAGTGTTCACACACACACACACAGCATGTTTGGGATGGGGTCCCCATCATGGAGAGACAGACATCTCTACTTAGCTTAGTAATTAAAAGGTAAACATGCATGTTCATGAAAGTCAAATTTATCAACAAAAGGACCAATGTGGCCACTGTACCAAAGGGATGGGAGTGAGACATAACTTTAGACACATCCATCTAAGCAGATGCAGCGGGGCTCCTGGCTAAACGCACCAGGTTACTCACACAAAGCTGAACCCCCTTTCTCTCCTAAAGGGCCACAAAAATGCCAGTCAAGAAATCAAATGGTAATCCCAGCACTTGGGAGGCAGAGGCAGGCGGATCTTTGCGAGTTTGAGGCCAGCCTGGTCTACAAAGTGAGTCCAGGACAGCCAGGGCTACACAGAGAAACCCTGTCTCGAAAAACCAAAAAAAAAAAAAAAAGAAATCAAATGGTATACAACCCTCAAAAGCAGAGTGCTGAAGGAAACGAGAATGGCTGAGTGATTATTTTCACAAATCCTGAAAGGAGGAAGAGTGGGGTATGGGGGCTGTGAAGGGGAAGCAGAGGGAACACGAGCGGACAGTACGCCTCTGAGCTCCCAGAGCCTCTGAGGAGCTGGGACTGGGGAGGCTAGACACTGTGGGTGGTGGGAAGGTGGAAAGGGGGACTCTAACCCTTGTATACCCTGGCCACATGGCAGGAGAGGTAAAGGTGCAGAGAGGGCAGAAGAATGCAGAGATGAAACAACCGTAAGACTCAACTTCCAGGCTGTGGAGATGAATTGGTGGTTAAGCCCTTTGCCATACAAGCATGAGGACCAGAGTCCGGTTGGCTGAAAACTCACATAAGGGAGTCTAGGTTTGACTGAGAGACCTTGGCTCAGTGATCATTGTGGAAGACTGACTGAGGATGATCTTAACATCAACTTCAGACTTCCACATGTACACACACACACACAATTAAATGGAGGGGGTAGGGACACACTCTGCTTCCTACCCATCACCTGACCTGAACTGCTCAGTGAATTTAAAACATGGTTCTGAGTTCACAGTTGATGCTTCTTCCACTGAGAGATGAGTTTGTCTTTCTCCCTCCCTGAATCCAGGTATATTTGTGACTAGAGCAACAGAAGTGAGGCTAGTATGACTTCCAAGGTCAGTCATATGGCTTCCATGTCGCTAGGCAGAACACTCACACTGGAGCTACCAAGCAAGAGTGGTGTCTGCCAGCCCACTGTGCTGGATAGATAGGCCACATCATGTGTGGTCTCTGGTCAGCAGGCACACAATAGAGCAGTTGTCTGGCCATCCCTGCCATGTGAAAGGCATCCTAAAAGTGGATTCTTTGCCCTCAAGCTGTTCCAACTTCCAGTCGGGGATGCCAGCCATCCTTAGTCACTCAGCACCCCAGCCTGGGCCCAGACACTATGGAATAGGAAAGCTGTGCTTTTTCTGAACTCTTGACCTGCAGCATAATCAGTTGGTGGCTATTCTGAGTGTGGGGTGGTTTGTCGTGGAGCAAGAGATAACCAGAATGGGAAAACCGTGTACAGAACGACCTCTCAGGATTCCTTGGAACTACTGGCCACTTTTCCTGCTCTGGATGTGGACAAAATGGTGCTTAAAGATGGGCAAGGAGCCAGGCCCTGTAGCCCACACGGCTTCTTTCTGCTGGCCAGAGCTGGGCTGTCTCGGCAGCTGCAGAAAGTGCACACTTATCACCTGAAGCTGGGGCAGGCTGGCCTCAGGCCAGCACCTCTTCCATCAGATGGTAGGGCCTGGAGAAGAGCAGGCTAGCTGGGGCTGGAGCAGGTCCTGGGGGGTGTCTCCCCCTCACTGTTGGCCTTCCAGTGCCCCTCTATCCTGTAGCAGTTCAGAGTCTAGAGCTCTACCCAAGGGACTGTTCAGCTGGCCCACCTGCCCAAGTAAATGCACTACAACTTAAAAAAAGTTTTAAAAGTTTTATTTAATGTTGTGTATCTGTGTGTGAGGGTGTCACGTGTGGAGGTCAGAGAACAGTTCTGTAGAGTTGGCTCTCTCCTTCCACCTTTATGTAGGCCTAGGGGATTGAACTCAGATTTCTAGGTTTGCATTATCAGATGATAAGCCCCCTGGCCCCTTTTCTTAACTCTTCAATGGCTGCACTAAAAAAAAAAAACAAAAAAAAAAACCATACATTCAAAAAACAAACATGTACATAAAAAAGTATGCCACCATTGCAGAAGTATGTTTTGTAGAAAACAAGGAAATAGACAATTCATGATTCTGTCAGCCTTCCCCACAAAGCAAAACAGAACGCCAAGGCTTCTGCAGAGACCTCCATGTCTGTGTGTTCTGGACACACATGGATGAGTGCTCAGCACATGAAAGTCTACCTCAGCCTTGGAGGTGTCACTCTCACCAGGTGTGGGAGACAGGCTGAGACAGGTCACATTGTTGGCTAGGAAACTGGTCATTTTCAGCTTTCCAGGATGCAAAGCTACTGTCTGTGTGATGGTCTTTCTATTTTGCTTTGTTCAAAACCAATATATCCAAATGTGTCTCGTGGTGTAGTGCACACCTGTAATGCCAGCAGTTGAGAGACAGAGGCAGAATGGTCAAGATTTCCAGGTCACACTTGGCTATACAACGAGTCCAAAGCCAGTCTGGGCTGCAAGACATCCTATCTCAAAAAAACAAACAGCTGGAAAACCCAGCATCAGGAGGCAGAGGCAGGTGGATAAGTTCCAGGCCACCCAGGGTAACACAGGGAGACTCTATCTTGCAACAAACAACAAAGCCAGGTGATGGAGGCAGAGCCAGGTGGATTTTTGAGTTCGGGGCTAGCCTGGTCTACAGAGAAAGTTCCTGAATGGCCAGGGCTACAAAAGAAACCCTGTTTTGGAAGGAAGGAAGGAAGGGAGGGAGGGAGGGAGGGAGGGAGGGAGGAAAGAAAGAGAAAGAGAGAAACCCTACAAACAGCAGACATGTCTTTCTGTTATATGTATGTATGTCACTCTGATGTCTGACACACCCTTGGATAGATGTGTAAATTGAGTAATTTATTTTCTTTTAAAATTACATTTATTTATTTAGTGTGTACTTGAGTGGGAGGACACACGTGCCATATGAGTGTGTGGAAGTCAGAAGGCAACTTGTGAGAGTGGGGATCACACTCAGGTCTTCAGGCTTGATAGCAAGCACCCTTACTAAGCAATCTAACTGGCTCCTGAATAATTTCTTTTTGATGTTTCCTGAGGCTTCCTGATGTTTCCTTTACAAACTATAGTTACAGATACCTCTGTACATTCACCTTTGTGATTATTTCTTAGTTCTGTAAAGCGAATTGCTTGGTGTAAGGCTGGACACGGTTTTAAACCCGCTTCTTTCCAATCACACCAGCATCCCCAACACCAGCATTATCCTACACCAGCATCCCCCACACCAGCATCATCCTACACCAGCACCCCCCACCCCAACATCATCCTCACCAGCAGCCCCCACAGCAGCATCATCCTACACCAGCAGCCCCCACAGCAGCATCATCCTACACCAGCATCCCCCACACCAGCATCATCCTACGCCAGCATCCCCCACACCAGCATCATCCTACGCCAGCATCCCCCACACCAGCATCATCCTACACCAGCAGCCCCCACACCAGCATCACCCTACACCAGCATCCCCCGCACCAACATCATCCTACACCAGCAGTACCCCATGACAACATTAGTCTACATCATCACTCCCTTATCCACAACAGCAGCCCCCCCACATCAGCAGTACATTTTGGTATAGGCATGTTGCCTTATGTCAAGTAGCCACTGAATATTTTTATTTTTATTTTTTATTTTTTTGTCATTTAGACTGAGATTCAGCAGGAAACCAGAGGAACCATATGTGGGGGTTGGTGGCGCATTTTTAGTAAGTTCTTGGTCTAGAACTAAAATGTTCAAGGCAAGGCCTTCCTTGACTTTGGAGCACCATGTAGGAGCTTTGGAAAGATCTGGAAAGAGAAGGCCTTTGGGTGGTGGTGCAGGAAGGCCGCCCTGTGGCCACTGCCAGATATTTTTCCCATTAAGTGCTGCTGTTTCTGGAACTGGGTCTGTCACTCTGAAATCACAGGCTCTATGGAATGCTGGAGGTGACTGGGTCACAGGGAGGGAGGGAGGGAGGGGTCTTCCTCAGTGAGCCCTGCCCTGCTGGCTGCTGCCTCTTTCATGCTATGATACCACATGAGACCCATGTAAGATGGGGCTATCTGATCTTGGGCTTCCTGTCTTTGGGGAAAAAAAAAAAGAATCTAAATGAAATGTTTTCCTTTATAGATTATTCAAACTCAGGTGTTCTGTTGTATCAACAGAAAACAGACTAATCTTCTGGCTCTAAAAGACCTCACATCACCCTCGGCATTATTAAACTGTCCCCTGGTCCCAGGGTTCACTATCTGTCCATGAAATCAGCACCAGTCCCCTGGGATTTCCTGGGCTACTTTCCATGACATTTAAGATGGGAAATCCCAAACTAGCCACAGCTTACTGGCCTCCTATCTTCTAGTGGCTTTCCTCTGAGGTGCTGCACACTCTGGCACCTGGAAGAAGAACAGAAAGTGAGGAGTGGGCATTGCAGATGGAAGGTGAATGACACAGGCCCATCTGTGACAGCTCTCTCTCCAAGAGCCACTGAGATGTGGGCTAGCTGCACACAAGCTGAGACAGACACAGCACCATGGCCTCCACCCCAGGCCCTTTCTACGGAGATTTCCTTCTCTCACTCAGCCTTGAATACTTGCAAACTAAGAGAAACCCCAGCACTCTTCCACCCCATCTCAAGGCTGCATGGACAAAGCCACTTGTCAGCTGTTTATTTTATTTTATTTTATTTTTTGGTTTTTCGAGACAGGGTTTCTCTGTGTAGCCCTGGCTGTCCTGGACTCACTTTGTAGACCAGGCTGGCCTCGAACTCGCAAAGATCCGCCTGCCTCTGCCTCCCAAGTGCTGGGATTAAAGGCGTGCGCCACCACTGCCCGGCTGTCAGCTGTTTATTGAACACCCTAAGGGTACATCACCCTAACTGTGCCCGATCTCATCAACTACTTACTGGACTGCTATGCATGCCAGACACTGTTCTGGGCACTGGATGTGCAGCAGGGGATAGAAGTACTTGCCACTGGGGAGTTTGTGGTAATCTTGGAAATACTAAAAACTGAATAAGTAAATAAAAATATAGTAGTCACAGGTAGTAAAGTGCTACAAAAAAAAAAAAAAAAGAAAAAGCAAATCAGGAAAAGAGTAGGGAAAGTTGAGAAATCTTGAAATTCTGATTAGTGGGACTGGGATGCTGCTCGGTTGCTTGCCTAATATGTACGAAGCCTGGAGTTTGATTTCCAGCTCCACAAAAAACTAGGGGTGGTGGTATGTGCCTGTGATCATTACACTTGGGAGGCAGAGGCAGGAGAACTGGAAATTCAAAGTCATACTTGACTACACAGAAAGTTCAAGGGCAGGCTAGGATATAAAAGATCCAATAGAAAGACAAAAGAAGAAAGAAAGGTTTACACACACACACACACACACACACACACACACACACGCATAGTCAGCAACAGCTGGATATCCAATAAGGTACATTGTAAAAAAAACAAAAAACAAAAAAAAAAAACTGAAGACCTTCCCAAAGGGTTAATGGGAAGCTAGGTTCCCAGGATCAGGAACAACAAAGGCAAAAGTCTGGAGGTAACAGCTTGCCTGGCATGGCAAAGACCAGTGAGGACAGTTGTGTGACCAGAGTAGTAAGAAGGCGGAGATCAAAGAGAGGATCAAGAAGTAGGGAGAAGGTCCTGATATCGCAGGCCGTTAGAGGAATGCCGCCATACAACCTTGGGGCTTTATACAGAGAAATGATGTAACAGTTCATCAATCCTAGAAGCACTGTTGATAATAAACTTAGCAAAGGTAGAACCATTCAGCAAGAGAGCCAGACACAGCAGAACCCCCCAGGGAAACGGTGGTGGCTTGGACAGAGGAGTAGCATGGAGGTGTTGGGATGTGGTCAAATTCTAGAATGTGGAGCCAACAGGTTTTGCTGATGGATTACAATTGAGATTTAAAAGAAAAAAGGAGGACCCAGGAATGGAGGTTATTCTAGTTAGATTCTGGTGCTGTGATAAAATCCTGTGGAGCAGACCCACCTTGAGGAAGAAAGGGTTTGTTTCATCTCGCACCTCCAGACCATAACCCATCATTATGGGGAGTCACAGCAGGGACCTGGAACAGAAACCAGGAGCAACGCTGCTTGCTGGCTCCCTCTCCAGCACATGCTCTGATAACTTTCTTACAGGGCCCAGCCCACTGTGGGCAACACCATGCCTGAGCACAGGGGCCTGGGCTCTCCTACATTAATCAATACAATTTCTCACAGACATGGCCACAGGACAAGACAATTTCTTCAGTTGGGGTTCCCTCTTCCTAGGTGACTCTAGGTTGGGTCAAGTTGACAATAAAAACCAGCAGAGCAGGGTATAGACGCCTCTGGGGGTGGGGCCGGGGGCCAAGACACCTGTTTGGATATGTTAAACACTGAGGTCTTTGAGGCATGCCGCTAGAATGTGAATCTGGAGTTTGGGACAGAAGAGTGGTAATGAAGGCTGGGAGTTTTAAGCATGTAGCTCTTTAACATCATGGTGTGGGATGAGATTACCAAGAGTGTGGATGTCAGGAGACAAGCTGTCAACAGCAGAAGCCCATTCAACAGCTTGGCAAAGGTGACTGAGTAGTCAGGGTATGTAGGAGGGTCAACAGGGGAAGAAGAGGTGCCGGAGAGGGTGAGCAGCACACAGAGACAGGCCACATAATGTTTAGACAGGGAACTAAAGACTGTGTGTAGCATCTTAGGACCAGCAGAATGGACGGGATGAACACGAACACTGAAGTCTGCGGCTGGTGAGTGGAAGATGGCTGGCCAGAGCAGGAGGGCTAAAGGCAAAGGGACTGGAGAATGAATGGAAGAGAAACTGGCTCAGTCTTCACTTTCCTCAAATGCAGACTGCAGGAGCTGGTCCAGCCACACCTCTAACTGGAATTATGGATAGGGCCGGGTTCCCTCAGTTGTCAAGCTCCATCCATTTCTGGGTTCATAAGCCTGTTATCTCTCTGCTTCTCTGTTCCTAGTTCCATCTCACATGGTGTAGCCTCAGGATAAATGTCCAAAGCCTGGGCCTGCTGAGAAAGTCCCTATGTTCTTATAAACCACAATCTCATCTGATCTTCCATGAAGGGAGGCTCAAGGACTAGTGAGACAGGGTTCCTGTTCTCACAGGGCTGTCCCCTATTGCAGGAGGCAAGACTCAACAGACATGCTGTTAGCAGAGATGCCAATATGCCTATGAGGGCAGTCACATGGGGTGAGGGCCTTCTGGGGCTAGTATCATCCACCCTAGCTGCACTCCTGGACCTTGGCTAGGGCCTGGGGCTGATTAGCTACAGAGTCAAAAGGACCACCCCCAATACTATGGATTTTCTCCTACACAACTACAAAGACATAAAAGACAATGCCTTTTCACCGATGGAGATTTGGGAAATACTGAAGACAGAAAACCCCCCTCAGTAGACATTTATCACTATACTTTTCAGCAATAACTACAGCTAATATTTGTATCAACTGGGTTGCTGGCACGTGCCTGTGATCCCAGCACTGGGAAGGCAGAGGCCAGAGGATTACTACAAGTTTAAGCCCAGCCTGGTCTTCACAGAAAGCGCTAGACCATAATGAGACTTAGTCTCATTACAGAAAAACAACACAACACAAACATCAAAAGCATTTCATACACATGCTTCCAGATATTTTTTCTTATATATTTTTAGACATGTTCTCATGTTTCTCAGGTTGGCTTTGAACTCCTGACCCTAATGATTCCACTTCTCAAATTCTGGGATTATAGGTATAAATCACCATGTCTAGGTTGCAATGTAAAATTGGGAGGAGGTGAATGAAATCAAGCTGTAGTAACCTCAACACTCAGAGGCTGAAGCAAGAGCAGTGCAGGGAATTAAAGTCAGTCTGTGTACAGTGAGGTCCTTTGTCAATAAGGGGCTGGAGAGATGACTCAATGGCTAAGAGCACTGGCTGCTCTTTCAGAGGACCAAGGTTTGATTCCCAGTACTCATTTATGGTGGCTCACAACTGTCCCCAACTCTAGTTCCAGGGGATATGAGGCCCTCTTCTGGCGTCCAAGGGTGCCAGGCATACACGTGGTACACATACATAAATGCAGGCAAAATATCCATACACATAAAATAAATAAATAAAATTTAGTTACAAAATCAACAAGAGAAAAGAAATCATAGACATTGTTTTGTGACTTGAATTCTCACTAAATCTGTTGTGAAATACTCCTGTCCTTTAAGTTTCCTCTTCAGGATAATTTTTGTTTCTTAGTACTTTTCATGTGTCTCCTCACAATATATTATCTAATCCCCAAATGCTGACCATTTACCTTATTTCTAGTGAGTGCCACCAAAAGCCAGTGTTGTAATGAACAATCTGGTGTCCTTTATTTTTCCTCAGAAGTGGGTGGAGGCTCCAAGTCTTAAACTGTTTCCTTCAGTTATTAATACAAGTGTCACTGCCTGGTGTCACGGTCTCAGGGCAGCAAGTACGTGAGGGAGGGGGCAATGGAGATCTAGACACTAAGGGAGTTGGCTAAGAGGCTAATTCTCACAGGCCCTGGTCTTTCTTTTCCCTTAAGGGCTGGTATTTCAGGAAAACAATAGGCTCCTCCCATTGGCACCATGAAATCCATGGGGGAATTCCCCACCTCAGCCAGTGTGCAGTGTCCCTCTCTGACCCCAAGAAAAAGCCCACTCCAGCCCCTTGGGGAAATCCCGGCGGGAAAGCTCCTCCCTCCCCGCTTGAGGTGGGGAAAAAATTCCTGGCTCTGGGTCAGGGCTGCAGGGACACTCCCAGATTTGCTCTCCATACCTCATGGGGCTGCCAGGGACAATCTGCCCATGGAGGCAGTGCCTAGAGACCATGAAAATTCCAGCCCTGAAGGCCACCACACCTGGGAGTGCATCCAGACTCTGAGCAGTTCCAAGTCATCACACCTGGGAGTGCATGCAGACTCTGAGCAGTTCCAAGTCATCCAGAGGGTAACCATTTGGGGAAGGCACTGCTGCAGGGGGTGGGACTTTGTTAGGGGTGGAACTCTTGTCAGCTTCTCTACTTTTAGTAACACTTAACTCACTGCCGAAATACTCAGCCCATACCACTCCAGAGGCCTTAGCTAGCTCATCTGCAAAATGGGCATGATAACATCAACCTCACAGGCTTGTTGTGAGGACTAAATAAAACACTGGCAAAATACAAAGTGTGTGGTGTTCAACCAACCCAAAGGCCTGGAGGGTTGTTCCCACTGTGCCCAAGACAGAGACAGGAAGCTCTGCAGTTTATTCTAGTAGGCAGAATTAGCTGTCCTCTCTCCCTTGACTACTCCAGACACTGACATAAAATGCACCATTGTTCCTGTACTGGTCCCAAATCCACAACCCCAGCCCTTCTTTAAGGACAAGAAGTGCTGTCATGAGGAGAGCAGGAGCTGTCATTTTCTCCTCTCTACTAATAAGGAAGCAAGCTTACAAAGTCAGGTACCTTGCCCCAGTCACAGCAGGAACAGGCTGGGAAAATCAGAGCTGGGTTCTGATCCCTGGGGACTCATTTTGCTGTGGCCAATGGCCTTGATGAGGGGAATGGTGGTGAAATTCACGTGTCCTTAAGACAGAGAAGGCCTTAGGAGGTGCAGCAGCACTCCACCACCTTGCCCCTGCCACACTCACCTCAGCCCCATCCCATCTTCCTACGGATCTTCCTCCTGATGCCCAGGAACAATGAAAACGGGGTGAGGTGTACTAGGCTCCCTTGATAGAGTCACACCAGCAAGGGACTTGAGGATCCACAGCCCAGGGTGGACATGGGGCTGCCAGGACCTGCCTTGGAGCTAGCTGGCCTTGATGTGAGGCAGAAAAGACTCTGGCCAGACCATAAGCATCTAATTGTGAGCATAGGACGAGGACCCCAGGGTGCCTGGTGCAGTGAAGGCTAAAGGAAGGAGAGGCATTGAGCCTTAAGCCTGGGATAAGAGGGGAGGACCAGAGGACTTAGGGTGACCTAGAACAGTCCCCCTTTCCTCTACTACACAGAATACCTGTGGAGAAGCAGGCCTGTGGCTGAATCATCTGCGTGGTCCCACCACACCCAAGAGATTACTCTGCAGAGAACTGATACCCACCAAGGGTAACGGGTTGGCATTGCCAGTATGCAAGATGACAGCTGGATCGGCTGCATGCCTGAGTCATCAGGGCAGGGGCCTGTCCCACTGATTCAATATGTCCTCCACAAGAAGGCTCTAGACAGGGCAGCAGCCTTCTCTAGCATCTGTAGAGCATGTCTCCCTACCCAGAACCAGAACACATGGCTAACTTTCCCTTCCTTAGTCAGAGGGAGAGCATTTGAAGGAAATTATGTGTTTTAGGTGCTTCCCTAGCAACAGCAATGGGCTGGCTAAGATTGTCTTTGCCTGCTGGCATCTGGGAGCTCCCTAGGCCACAAGAAAGAAAAACACAGGGTCATTATCTCCTTGCACAGACTAAAACCAAGGCTTTTCCCCAGTGGTCAGACTGGCTGACACTTTTCAACCTGTCACCCTCACGATGACAGACTGCATGACTGCTGATAACCCAGATTCCACACACCTCACCTCATGGTGCAGATGTCTGCCATCTCAGCTATTTGGGGTGGCAAGGTCAAGGCCTGCCTGGGCTACCCAGTGAGTCCAAAGCCAGTCTGGGTAACTTAGTGAGACCCTGCCTGGAAGAACACACACACACACACACACACACACACACACACACACACACACACA
>CAJQZJ010032020.1:4352592-4375197 GCA_907164525.1 Lophiomys imhausi
CACACACACACACACACACACACACACACACACACACACACACACACGCGTGCGCGCACAATGGGCAAAAGTAGAGGAGGTAGAAAATGAAGACAACAGACATCCACTGGTGTATTCCTTTGTCTCCAAGAGCTCAGTGACTATTTCATTTCTTGATTAATACAATCCTGGGCAAGAATTAGACATGGCCCTAGCCCCTGTGGAATCTTTAATTACATAGGAGAACATTTAATCAATCAAGTAATGTGGTCCCTTTCTCATGGAGTATCAACACAGAAACATTTTCTGTTATCCTAATTATCATCCAAATAAATGCAAAGCTGTGGAGAGAAAGCATTCTGGGGTGGGGGTGGGGGACCTCAGCAGTAGGAAGCAGCAGCCCTTAGAAAGCATGCATGCTATGTGCACAGGCTGGGTCACAGACAGGAAGTAGTGTGGAGGCAGCGTGAAAGGCTCTTGCAGTCACATGGCCTTATCCTCTATGAACCACAACACCTCTCAGGGTCCTGAGGAGCAATGTGCTCAGATGTGTTTTCAAAAGATGGTGCTAGGTGGTGAGCTGAAAGGCCAGCCCTCCAAAGATGAGGATGTCTGAATGCCTGAGGCTGTGCATGTGTTCCCTCACACAGGCCAGTGGTGCTGCAGATGTGACTAAATGAGGGTATTGAGAAGGGTGTTGGCTTCAGACCCAGGACCTGGCCTCCAGGTTCTCCCAGCATGCTGCAGTCCCTACCTGTTATAGGGCATGCTGGCACAGCTCTCCCTCTATGGTGAACTCCCTATCTCAGAAGCCCATTCCTATAATCCGGACATTTTGGGCTCTCTCCCTCTCTCTGGGTCTCTCTCCTCTCTCTTTCTCTGTATCTCTCTCTGTTTCTTTCTCCCCCTTTCCCTTTCCTCTCCGCAAGAACTGTATCCAATAAGCCTGCCTTTATAAATGGATTGGATCGTTTTTTGCTGATGGAGAATGCACCTAAACAGAACAATTCAAAGGGGAAGAGCATCCAGTTGAGCCTAATAATCACAGTTCCTCTCCAGGGCTTCCGGAAAGAATGTGGCAGCACCAAACTCTCCATTTTAGGACTTCTGACTTCCAGACCCCTTAAACAATAAGTGTGTGTTGTTTTTTTGTTTTTTCAAGACAGGGTTTCTCTGTGTAGCCCTGGCTGTCTTGGACTTGCTTTGTAGACCAGGCTGGCCTTGAACTCAGAGATCCACCTGCCTCTGCCTACCTAGTGCTGGGATTAAAGGGGTGTGCCACCACACCCAGCAATTACAGACAGCTGTGAACTGCTATGTGGGTGTTGGGATTTGAACCCAGGTCCTTTGGAAGAGCAGCCAGTGCTCTTAACCAGTGAGTCATCTCTCCAGCCCAAGTGTGTGTTGTTTTAAGCCAGTGAGTTGTGTAAATTTGCGTACTACACACACACACACACACACACACACACACACACACACACACACACGGGCAGAGGACAAAGGACAATGTGGGAGTTGCTTCTCTCTATTATGTGGGATCAAACTCAGGTCCTCAGGCTTGAGAGACAGCTGTAGGATGTTATGAGGCTTTATGTTAAAGAGCAGCCTTAGCTTCAGTGAAAAGGTAGATCTAGAACCCCTGAGCAGACTGGGAGATCATGCTTCCCTGCAATGTGCCTCCCACCTGCCCCAGCCCCTGGCTGAATGCAGAGGTCACAGGAGCCTAACTGGTTTCTAAAAGTATAATAAGACCTAGGCATGCTTGCAAATGGCAAGATATATGACAGACTGCTGGGCAGGGGAAAGCTAACGCTGTGTGTCTGTTAATGTATATAGGTGTTTTGTTTACATGTATGTGTATGTGTATGCCTGATGCAGGTGGAGGCTAGAAGAAAACAAAAACAAAAAACACTAAAGCCTCTGAAACTGGAGCTACAGAGAGCTGTGAGCCACCATGTGGGTGCTGGGAATTGAACCCAGGTCCTCTGAAAAGCAGTCAGTGCTCTTAACCACTCAGTCATCCCTCAAGCCCCAGGTTTGTCTTGTTTTTTAAATTTTATGTCTACGGGTGTTTTGCCTACATGCATGTCTGTATACCACACAACACAGTGCCCATGGTGGCCAAAAGAGGGCACTGATTCTCTGAAACTAGAGCTACAGAGAACTGTTAGCCACCTTATAGGTGCTGGAAATTGAAACTGGGGCCTCTGGAAGAGCAGCCATTGCTCTTTTGTTTTGTTTTTACAGACAGGGTTTCTCTGTGATGCTTTGGCTGTACTAGAACTCACTCTGTAGACCAGACTGGCCTCAAATTTAGAGATCTGCCTGCCTTTGCCTCCAGCACTGGGATTAAAGGTGTGTGCTATAGTTCAACTGCAGCCTTTGTTCTTAACTCCTGAGCTACATCTCCAGCCAATTCATTTTTTATCTCATTATTTTTTGGTTTTTCGAGACAGGGTTTCTCTGTTTAACAGCTCTGGCTGTCCTGGACTCGCTTTGTAGACCAGGCTGGCCTCGAACTCGCAGAGATCCGCCTGCCTCTGCCTCCCAAGTGCTGGGATTAAAGGCGTGCGCCACCACCGCCCGGCTCAGCCCATTTGTTTTTGAAACAAGGTCTCATGTATCCAAGGCTGGCCTCAAAGTCATTATGTAGCCAAGAATGACCTTGAATTTCTGATCTTCCTGCTTCTACCTCCCAAGCTTGGGGATTATAGGGTTTGCCACCACATGTTTTTTTTTTTTTTAGATTTGTCTGTCTCTTTGTGTGCATGTAGAGGCCAGAAGAAGGTATTAGGGGTCCATCCCCCTTTATCATTTTCTGTCTATTCCTTTGAGTCAGGGTATCTGCCTGAACTTGGGGGCTGGCTTTTCTTTTTTTTTTTAAGTTAGGATGGAAGGCAGCCAAGTGCCAGTGATCCTCTGTCTCCAGCCCCCTCAAAGCTAAGTTTACAAGTAGGCATGGGACACCTATTATGTTGTGTGGGTGCTGAGATATAAGCTCCAATCCTCATAATAACAGCTGAGGCATCTCTCCAGCACCCCTCTCCCAACCCTTGGGTTTGTGCTGTGTTAGGGATGGAACACCAGAGCCTTGGCAGGCTGGGTAAGCACTCTGCCCACTGAGCTACACTGCCAGTCCTCAGCAGCTCAGTTTCCAATTCCATGTTCCTCTAACCAGTCTCGGCAGGGTTATTGTAGGAACCTTCAGTTACTAGGAAGTTTACACAAACCGATAGAGCTTGAGTTTAACTGAGCTAAAGTAAACTCTGCAAAACACGAGGAAGTGACTTCAGCATTTGCAAACATTCCAGAGCGTCTTTGTGCCAGGAAAGGTCAGCTGAGGATCAGAATAGCAGGGACTCCAAAGTATGTTTTGGAGAAATGTGAGCCCTGGGAAGCATTACTCTGCAGATACACTTTACTGTGAATTTTCAGAGCCAAAGAAAACTCTTAAAGAAACATGGTTGAACCTACCTTCCCATTCCACTTCAGTATTCAGCTGCATGAATAGGTTATAGATGAATGCAATGGTTAAGATCTCTAGAGTAGCTGGGCATCGTGGCTCATGCCTTTAATCCCAGCACTAGGGAGGCAGAGGCAGGCAAACTCTCTGAGTTCCAGGCAAGCCTGGTCTACAGAGTGAGTTCCAGGATAGTCAGGTTACACAGAGAAACCTTGTCTTGAAAAACAAAAACAAAAACAAAAAAATTAAAAAAAATCTCTAGAGTAGAAAAAGTAAGTGTGGATCTTAAAACAAAGCAAGAAGAATTTAATAACACAGGAGCTTCCAAATGATTCTTCTGGGCAGAAATGTCTGTAGGAATGTTGGAGAAAGTTGGGAAAGAATAGTAAAGGCATACTCAGAAGGTCTCAGGAGGCCAGTGGGATGACTGTTTGGTAAAAGCACCTGCTGCCAACCCTGATGGTCTCAGTTCAATTCCTGGGACCCGCATAGCGGAAGGAGAGAGACTGGCTTCCCCATGTTATACTTTGATCTCCACACATATGTGCACACACACACACAAATGTAATAAAAATGAAAACATGTTCAAAGGTTTCATGTTTACAAGGAAGTAATTGATTCTTATTAATTTTTGCCATTGACAGGAAAGTATGTTTTAAGAACTGAATGACGGGCTGCAGAGATGGCTCAGCGGTTAAGAGTGCTGCTGTTCTTGTAGAAGACTTGGGTGTGAGTCCCAGCACCATGGTGGCTCACAATCACCTATAACTCCAGTTCTAGGGGATCTGATGCCTTCCTCTGACTCCACATGGTTCTGTATACACATGGTGTACATATACTCAGGCATATAAACATTAAAAATGAAATAAAGATATATAGTTTAAATAACTGAATGAGATAGCCCTTGTAAAACTTGGGACTTTCCGATCTCTAGTCAAAAGGAGGGCAGGAAAGTCTGCTTACTGGAGACCACAGGCTAAGGCAGAAAGGTTGAGAGGGAAGCCTGAGTAAGGCCCTACTTCATTAAAGAAAAAAACATGAGGAGCCGGCTGGGGAGAAGGCTCAGTGTTAAGATCACTTGCTGCTCTCGAAGATGACAAAAGTTCAGTTGCCAGCACCCACATCAGCTAGCTCACAGCACCTGTAACTCCAGGGCTCCAACAATCTCTTCTGGCCTCCAAAGGCACTCATGGGTGCATAAGCATACAAAACACACATCAGTAAAAATAAATCCTTTTTAAAAAGAAAAAAAAATGAAGACAGGTGTCTACCTGAATCCTAGTTCTTAAGAGGTAGAGCCAGAGGATCATGAATTCAAGAGAATCCTTAGCTACACAGAGAGTTTGAGGTCAACCTGGGCTACATGCAACCCAGTCTCAAAAACAAAAGTGAGGGTGGGAGGGGAATAACTCACAATAAATACATGGCAAACAAAATGACAGGACTAAGACCACATCTACACTGGGACTAAGACCACATCTACACTGAACAAAATAAATACAGACAAATTATATCCCACTACTCAAAGACCAAGGCTTTCAACATAATTTTCACGGTTAGAAACTGGATAAATTAGGGCATTCCATTTAAATAGGGATGTGTGCATGTGTGTGCAATACAAAAAGGCCCATAACTTACATAATTTGGAAAGTTGCAGAAATATAATATAAGAGATAGGAAAGGGCCCCGCCCACAAAAAAGAGCCAACACCATAGTTTTATTTGCATGCAGAGAGATGTTGACAGGAGGCAGGGAGTGAACTTTCCTGTCTCACAAACATGTACACTGTTCAAATCTATTACAAAATGCATGTAACCAACAAAATATGGGGAAATGAATTCATTCTCTCTCTCTCAAGGGTTTTTTTTTTTTTTGGTTTTTCGAGACAGAGTTTCTCTGTGTATTGTTGGCTGTCCTGGACTCACTTTGTAGACCAGGCTGGCCTCGAACTCACAAAGATCCGCTCGCCTCTGCCTCCCAAGTGCTGGGATTAAAGGCGTGCGCCACCACCGCCCGGCTCTCTCGGGTTTTTTAAGACAGGATTTCTCTATATAACAGCCCTGGCTGTCCTGGAACTCTGTACACCAGGCTGGCCTTGAACTCAGAGATTCACCTGCCTATGCCTCCGGAGTGCTGGGATTAAAGGGGTGTGCCACCACCATAAGGCTCAGAGAAATTAATTCTCACCATAAAAGCTGAATCAGCGTATGGAAGACAAAACTTTAGGAAGACTTATGCTGAATAATCAAGAGAAAAAAAATTTTTCCGAAGAGGTTTAGAGGCCAGGTGTGGTGCTGCACGGCTCTAATCTCAGCCCTTGGGAGGCAGAGGCAGGCATATTTCTGTGAGTTTGAGGCCAGCCTGGTCTATATAGTGAGTTCTAGGACAGTTAGAGCTACATAGTGAGACCCTGCTTTAGAAAACTAAAACAAAACAACCCAATAAATAAACAGAAGAGGCTTATCAGGGCAGAGGTTCATCAGGCAAGGGCACTCGTCACCAAACTGATGGCCTGAGTTAAATCCCAGGGGCCCACATGATAGAAGGAGAGAATCAACTGTTAGGTTCTTTGTTCCCTGACCGTCATATGTGTGCCAAGTCATACACATGGCACCCCACCCTCAAACACACATACAAAATTAATTTAAAAATAAATTAAAGGGTCTAAACAGAAAAGGAAGACATGAAAAACACAACTGCCATTTTAAAAGTTACAGAATTGTCACAAAAATGATCTCCGCCTCATAAATTAAAAGCACACTGCTCAATGATCAGTCTTGGTTGTTAATTCGACTACGTCTGGAATCGACTAAAACCACTGCGGCTGGGCACGCCTGTGAGGATTTTCTTGATTGTGCTATCTGAGGTGGGAAAACTCACCGTAGATCTTGGCCACGCCTTCTGGTGGAGCCCACATAAAAGGACACGGAGGAAGGAAGCTCTTGCTTTTTGTCTGCTTGCCTTCTCTCTCTCCCTGGCCTGCTCATCAGTTTTGTCACTGAGGCATTCCTCTGCTGGTGTTAGAACCTGCTTCTTTTTTTTTTTTTTTCGAGACAGGGTTTCTCTGTGTAACAGCCTGGCTGTCCTGGACTCACTTTGTAGACCAGGCTGGCCTCGAACTCAGAGATCTTCCTGCCTCTGCCTCGCAAGTGCTGGGATTAAAGGTGTGCACCACCAACGCCCGGCAGAACCTGCTTCTTCAGGATTCCAATGTAGACTGAAGACTGGCAGTCCCCTAGGAATCCTCTGGGATTTCAGTACTAGATTGGGACAGCAGAGACATCCTGTCTCATGGACTGAACAGCTACTGGATTCTTGGCCGTCCATTCAGGAGACAGCCATTGATGGACTACCTGGACCACAAGTTGTAAGCCATCCAAATAAAATCCCCCTTTAACACAGACATTATTAATTTATATTTTTTTCAAATCTCTTTCCCATTATTATTGGGCCCAGAAGGTTTTTACAAGAGTGTTCTACCAATGAGCAGATCTCTAACCTAAATGAGCTATTTTCTGAATACAGAAAATAGGAAATACTGCCCAATTTAATGTTATTATAAATTGGCAGGAAGAGATAACGTGACATGATCACCTTGAAAAATACAGAATGAGCATTTGAGAAAGTTCCATCCACAATCAAAATCAAAAGTGTTTAGAGACAGAATTAGGACAGCCTCTTTGGCTCCCCCCCTAACTTCTGCCCTTTCATCGGCCCAAGTCCAAATGGTTTAGCCACTGCATTTGATGCACTTTGTTAATTTTTATTAGAAAGCAACATTGAGGATTTTTTTATTTTCCATGGTTGCTGCTACAGTTTGGCTCAGAGAGTGAGAAAGGGGCCCTAAAGAAACAAAATAGCTTGTGAAAGCAAGCCACAAAAAGAGAGACAAGTTTTCTGGTTTATTAAGCAGAATGTGCTAAAAGCAATGCCTAACCATGCCATCCTAAGATGAAGCACAGAGAAGATCCAGAGTTTTATAAAATCAGGGCATCTGGTCATCTTTCTCAAATTCAGGTGCCTCCCCCCTTTTAAAAAATGTTTTATATGCATTGTGTTTTGTCTGCATATGTGTCTGTGTTAAAGTGTTGGATCCCTTGGAACTGGAGTTACAGACAGCTGTGAGCTGCCATGTGGGTGCTGGGAATTGAACTCAAGTTCTTTAGAGGAGCAGCCATGGTCTTAACTGCTGAGTCATCTCTCCAGCCCCAGACGCCCCCTTTTAAAGATCAAACCAAGTTCTGTTCCAGCTGTTGGACCTAGGATCAGATCCCTAAGATTAGGTGGAATTACTTTCATGAAGACAAACGTTGAGTACAAGAGGATTATTGTTCACCACACCCACAGGCCAGGCAAAAAGCTGTCACTCAAATGTAGGCAAGCATCCGAACACTTGATCACTCGACTTTTAGTTCTCACACTTGCGCCATGTGTTTCATCTCTACTGTACAACAACAGAGTCTCACTGGATAGCCCTAGCTGCGACCTAAAACTTGCTATGTAGACCAGGATGGCCTGGAACTCGGCCTCTACCTACAGAGTGCTGGAGTTGAAGGTGTTCTCTACTGAAGCACGTCTGTAAAATTTTTCTAGCCAGAGATGGTGGACTTTCTCCAGAGCTTGGAAGGGAGTTCAGTTCTAACACTTAAGTGTGGAAGCCTCGCTGGAGGCAAGGCAAGGCAGTTCCATTAGTTGCCCCGCTGCTGGGAGGCAGATTAATTTGTGGTCTGGAAGAGCTCTCTTCCATCTTTGGGTGCACCCAACCTTGGCCATCTTCGCTGGCATGAGCTTGTGGCCCCTTCAGAATGAACCTCGACTTCACATAGGGTGTGACACTGGAAGGTCTCTGGAAGAGGGAGGGCTTGGTTCTGGCTTCGTCTTAATGTCTATGGCCAAGAAAGGTGAGCAGACTTTGCTGTGTCTGGTAACACTCAGAAGATTGGACAGGTGCACAAACCTTGGTAACTAAGAGACTGAGGCTGACAGGTGAAGGCGAAGGGTAGGTTATGAACTCCTTGTGAGCTCAAGTGGGGCAACGGTTTCTGCATTCAGATGCATCCTCCCACATGGGATTTTATAGAAATGGAGTGTGTGTGTGTGTGTGTGTGTGTGTGTGTGTGTGTGTGTGTATCTATGTGCTGCAAAAACAAAACATGGGCTCAGGGGGCCAAAGCACCACAGGGATCCCAGATCTGCGGCGCGCTAGCCCGAGGCTTCCCAGATCCTCCAGCTAGGCCTGGTGGTTCTGAGCCACTGGGACCCCAGCCTTGCCACGCTTAGGGTCCTCCCCGCCCCGCACCAGGTGTCCCTGTGTCCCGCGTGGACTCGGAGCTTGGCGCCTGCTCCGCAAGGAGGAGCCCGCGAGCGGCCGGGGCTGCGCTTACCTCTCCTGGGGCCGGGGTCCTAGCCGCCGCGCTCCGCTCCCCTCACCTCGGCCGTATCACCCTTCGCCGCCGCTTTGTTTCTCTTCAGAGAAGCTGAAAAGCGAAAGCGAAAGCCAGGAGAGGCGAGACTAGCCCCCGCGCGTCCCCGAGCGAACGTGGCCCACGGGCGGGCCAGTGCGCGCGCCCGAGCCCGCGTTCACGGCGCCCGGGGCTGTTGTGCAGCTGCGACCTCTCAGGCGCGCTGCTGCCAAGAGCCGAGAACACCGACCCACGCGGGAGCCAAGGTCACCGCTCCCGGCTGAGCGCCACTCAGTGCCCGTGCCCTGGGCTGGATTTGACCACTGGCAGCGCATCGGTCTGGCCTGGGGCGGCTCGTGCTGGCCTGGGTGACCGGACCTGAGCAGCCCTTGCCGGGGAAGAACTAACCTTGAGGTACGAAGTGGTTCTCAGCCTTCCTAATTCTGCGACCCTTTAATGCAGTTCATGTTGTGGCGATTCCCCAACCGGAAGATTATTTTCGTTGCTACTTCATAACTGTAATTTTGCTACGACAACCGGGAGGTGGTGGCGCACGCCTTTAATTCCAGCACTTGGGAGGCAGAGGCAGTGGATCTTTGTGAGTTCAAGGTCAGCCTGGTCTACAAATTGAGTCCAGGACAGCCAGAGATACACAGAGAAACCCTGTCTGGAAAAACCAAAAAAAAGAAAGAAAGAAAAAGAAAAAAAATTGCCACTATTAGGAATCGTATATATTTGTGGAGACAGAGAGTTGCCAACGCGGTTGCGACCAACAGGTAGAGAACTACTGTAAAGAGTTACCTGTGTAGCAGTTCTGAGTGTTTTAAAGGAAGAGTTTCTTGTTGCCCTAGATAATAACTAGTAACTAGACTCTTTGTCCATGGCAGCAAGACATGTAATCAGGGAAGGTATCAGTAAAGTGTTTCATTGCCCTGCAAACATGAGAACCAAAGCTCCACAAAAAGCTGGACTAGCAATGCGCCTGTATTCCTAGCATCAGGAAGGCAGAGACAGGAGAATTTGTAGGGTATGCTTGTCAGCCAAGCTACCTGAATCTGTAGAGTCTAGGTTCAATAAAAGACCCTGTCTTTAAAATAGTGGAGCTGGCAAGATGATTCAGCAGGATAAGCCACCTACCACTAAGTCTTAAGATCTGAGTTTAATCACTAGGCCCCTCATGGTGGAAGAGAGCCAAAGGCCACAAGTTGACATCTGGCCATATGTATATGTGGTACAAGCTTCTTTGCCCCAACATATTAAATAAAAATGTTGAAAAATTAAAATTTAATGACCCTCAACTTTAACCTGTGGCCTACATTCATGGATGTATATGTGTATAGGCACGTGTGTGTGCACATGCACATACACACATGTGCTTATACACAAATACTTGTGTTGTGCCTAATATCATTGCTTCTGATAGGCTGATTTCAATGCTGAGATCTGGTTACTGTCCCTTCTGAGGCATTCTCTTGATTGGTTAATAAAAGTCGCTGATGGCCAATTAGCTGAGCAGAAAGATTATAGGAAGGGGGAACTTCCTGAGATTAGAACAGGAACCCTGCACTTTACACAGAGGATTAACTCATTCCACCAGGAGACATGGAAGCAGATAGACATGCTTGAGAATGCTGGAAGGTAATGCAGGCACATGGCAGTTTGGGATTAAGTGATCCGGGTTAATTTAGAGTAGCTAATTGAGAATCTGCCCAGCTAAGGGTTAAGCGTTGAAACATTAAAAGGTCTTGGTGTATTTAATTATTGGGGAAAGGACCGCAGCGGCTTATAGGCCATCAGTCCAAGCAATCCAGGGCCATCTTAATCCCGGACTCCTGTTGAACTCCAGTGAATCTCTTGCCAAGCCACCAGTAATTCTACCGGCCTAATATAACAACTTATATTACTTAACAGAGTTTAGGTTACAGGTGGTGTAGGCCACCCTTGGTCCGGGGCTTTTTCCCCAGGATAAATCAGGCCGCTGGTTAAGGCGGGCCAGGCCGGTCGGCTGATATCGTGCCAGGCCGCCCTCTGCTCTGCCAAGCTACCGGCTGCTCTGCCAGCCTAATCTTACAGTTTATACTTATTAATAACTACAATTGATAATTAAATTGCAGTTTCATACATATATTCACCACACATACACAAAATAAGTTAATGAACCAATTGAGAAAGATACTGACATTGATCATCAAGTTCCACATGTGCACACACATACAAAAGCACTTGGGTGGAAAGGGTGATCCTTCATGTGATCATAAAAACTGGAAAACGCAAAGTCTAAGGGTTGGGATTTTCTGGTCTCAGTGGTGCCCATTTTGCTGCCTGGGGTTAAGGCCCTGGTTTTAACAATAAAAGGGGGAAATGAGGACCTTTTGTGCACTTCAAAAACTGAAAATACAAGCTTAGGGTTTAGAGTCCTTGGTCTGAGTGCTGTTCATCACCAGTGGGCAGGCCTTAATCTTGTCTCTGATTGACTGTGATTTGGGACACAGTATTTAACTACTTTTAGATTCTTTTCCTGTAGGATAAATATAACAGTCATACCTACATCTAGGTTTTTGGCAGGAAATACAACCATCAATGAAGAAAATACTTGGCAAACTATTTTCTGTGAGCCTCTAGGTGGGTAAATTAAGAGCAATGACTAAATCAAGGTGGACAGACAATAGTAAGATTGGAGGCCTCTCCATGATGACAAGATAGTTTTAAAAGTTTGGACTGCACATAGAACACTGCAGTCTTTGGGGAGGGCTTCTAACACCAATCCTACAGTTAGCTGCTGTAGTTAGCCCAAAGGGATATTTTTTGTCAAGGCAGAACTGCCAAAAGTTTGCCTAAATGTTTTAAACTCTGCACATTACTGGCCCTGGATACCTGCAAACATTTCTAACACTTGCTATTGGGAAACGTCATGACAAATATGGTTAGCTCTCTCTCTCTCTCACACAAACACACATATGGAAAGAGCATATGTGTGTGTGTGACAGAGAAAATATAAAACAATTTTTGTTACAGAGCCCAGAGAGAATAGTCCCAAATCTGGAGTGAAAACCAAGTGACCCGCAGAATCCCTCTGAGTCACTTGCTTTCTCTACCTTGAGCATGCCTGCAGGATGGAGGACTTGGGCTATACCCTACACAAGAGATATCAGTGTTCGCTGCAGGAGCAGAAAGGAAAGTGAGACAACCCAAATGATGGCGTTGTTATGGAAGGAGCAGCTAGAGTCTCTCCTTCAAAAGGTGTTTTCCGTCTAGGGCGTGAAGGAAATGGACATTAGAGATCCAAGGTGCACCTTGCAGCAGGCCTCTTTCTCATTGTAGGGCAGTTCTGACTCATGGAGCAGAGTGGAGCTCTGGCTGCTTTTGTATAAACAAACTCTGGAAAGGTTTGGTCAGGGTGCTGCTTAGTTTTTCTCAACTAATCAGAAACTAGAGTTACCTGGGAAGAGGACTCTTAACTGAAGAATTGCCTCTATCAGATTGACCTGTAGACATGTGTTTTTTTGGGGGGAGGTGTTCTTCATTGATGACTGATGTGGGGACAGCTCACGGGGAGAGATGACAGCCTTGGTCAGTCAGTCCTGTGTTGTATATATATAAAAAGCAAGCTGAGCAAGCCATGGAGTAGCAAGCCAGTAAGCAGCATTCCTCCATGGCCTGTAAGCTTCTGACTCCAGGTTACTCCTTGACATGCCCCATTGATAGGCTGTAAGCTGTAATAAACTCTTCCTTCCCTAACTGATTTTGATCAGTGTTTCATTACAGCAACAGAAACTACACTAGACTAGTTATGAAGAAAGAGAAAGGGATTCCCAAAGGTAAAGCCAAATTGTGGTTTCATGCATATGGGTACATTTGAGTGTGGAGGTCAGAGGTCATCACCTGATGGCTTCCTTAATCACCCTGTAGCTTATTTTTTGAGACAGGGTGTCTCCATGAACCTGTAGCCTGCAGAAGCAGCTAGACTGGCTGGCCAGCAAACCCCAAGTATCATCCTGTCTCTGCCTCCTCAGTGTTGGCTTTTTATATGGCTGCTGGGGATGGAAGTCAGGTCCTCGTGCTTACATAGTAAGCCCTTACTGTTGAGGTCATCTACCAAAGCCCCTGGTTTCTTTATATATACAGTACACCTGACTAGGAATCAAAGTCTGACTGGAATCTTAGCAATCTCTTGAAGTCTTGTATTTGGTTCTTGGCTTGTGGGACCAAAAAAGTCACCAGATTTTCAGTGTTTTAGCACTGATTAGCACTGTTATACAAAAAGAGAATGCCAGCCGGGCATGGTGGTGGACTCCTTTAATCTCAGCACTTCAGAGGCAGAGGCAGGCAAATGTCTGTGAGTTTGAGGCCAGCCTGGTCTACGGAGTGATTCCAGGACAGCCAGGACTACACAAAGAATACCAAGTTTCCATCTTTCACATACTTTATTCAATAAGTAGTAGGTAGCAGGCTAGCAGGATGGCACAGCCACTCAATCTCTGGGACCCATCTGTTGGAAGGAGAGGATAACAGAACTTGCAAACGCCATCCTTAGACCTCCACACATGTGCGTTAGTGTTCCTCTGAATAAATAAGTGTAATAATGAAAAACAAACAAACAAAAACAAAAGCAAAACAGAAAGACCTCTAAACATTATGTAGCAAACACACACGCACACGCACACGCACACACACACGCATACGCACACGCACACACGCACGCACACACACACACACACACACACACACACGCGCACACACACACACACATGCACGCGCACGCACGCACGCACGCACGCACGCGCACACACACACACACACACACACACACAGCAGCCATTTTGCCACTGCTGGCAATTGAACAACAAACAGAAATCAATGTAGTCTTTGCCTTCAGGAAATGTACTTTAGTGAGGAAATAAGACCAATCAGTCAAATCTAGAATTACTACACTAAATGCTGTACCAGGGCCAGTGAAATGGCTCAGCAGATAAAGGCCCTTGCTGCCACCCTGATGACATGAGTTTGATCCCCAGGACCCACATAATGGAAGGAAGAGAACTGACTCCTGTCTTCTGGCTTCTGCATACAGGCCCTAGAACATGTGCCATGTACACACACACACACACACACACACACACACACACACACACACACACCCACATCTAAATCCTGTAGCAAATCTGAATTCTTGACTTCCTGTTAGCCTAGCCCATGCTTCTGCCCTGCTGCCTGTGGTATTTCCACTTCAGCTTCCTTTCTCTCCTGTCTCTGCATCAGACCTGCCTCCAGATCTCAGTCTTCCCCTGCTCAGGCTTCTCTTTGTGCTTCCCACTGTCCCCAGCAAACACCTGCACACTTCCTTCTGTCTCCGTGCTGGTTGTGGGAGGACCCACACAGACACAATGATGGCCTGACCCTGAACTGGCACCTTGGAGGGATTTTGAAGACTATCTTAGTTCCTTTATTTTTCTGTGAAGAGACACCATACCAACAAAGGCAAGCTATAAACAAACAAAAGAGGAGTTTTAATTGGGAGCTTGTTTACAGAGTAAGTCCATGACCATCATGGTGGGGAGAGAGGCAGCAGGCAGGCACACATGGCATAGGAGAAGAAACTGTGACCTTACTTACACTTTATCTGCAAGTTGGAGGCAGGGGAGGAGAAAACTGGGAATGCCATGGGCTTTTGAAACCTCAAAGCCTACCTCCAGCGACACACCTCTCCCATCAAGGTCACACCTCCTAATTCTTCCCAAACAGTTCCCAAACCTCAGGACCAAGTTCTGAGTACTTGAGCCTATGGGGGTCATTCTCAGTCAGACTACCACAGAGATCTTCAATTCTGTGCAATGTGAGTGAGATGCCGGGTGGGTAAAGAACCACCATGTCTCACCTTCCCTATGTTTGTGATAAGCTACCAGCCATGACTTCCTTGTGGGGGTCTGGTCTCATCTTTAAAGAACATGGCTTCCACAACCCCTACCCCGCCACCATCCTCTGATTAAAGTTTACTGCTGGAGCTCTTTCCCTCTACAGAAAAATCATGGTCCCCTAAAATAAACCAAAGATGGAGTAATTTGTACCTGAACCATCAAGGGTGATAATGTCACTCTTAAAGTGTTCCCTGGTGAAAGGTTTTATCTTTGCTTCAGTCCCAAAGATGGGAATCATTGCCATTTTGGAGTGAAAATTATCTAGCACACCAAAGGCATTCTCACCCCAAGTTCAGCCTTCTGAGCAAGGTGCCCTTGGAGAGCTGCAGGGTGGCCCTGTCACTGAGCTCCCTCACCAGCAGCTTGACTGAGTGACAGAATCACCTGAGCAGACAGACCCCCAGGTGTTCCTCCTACAGAAGGAGGCTTGAGCACCCATGAGCCTTGTCTACCTGAGCTGGAACAGTGAGCTCTCTAGGATGTCGCATGTTCAGGGACTCTAGGTCCCATTAGGAAACTTGGACTGAAAAGCAAAAAGAATAGATTTGGGATTCATGAATTAAAATTTATTTTTAAAAATATTTAAGGGGCTGGAGAGATGGCTCAGTGGTTAAGAGCACTGGCTAGTGCTCTTCCAAAGGATCTAAGTTCAGTTCCCAGCAACCACATGGTGGCTCACAACCATCCACAATGTGATCTGATGCCTTCTTCTGGCTGCAGGTGAACATGCAGATAGAGCACTCATATGCATAAAATAGATAAATCTTAAAAAAAAAGGAAAAACAAAAAATTAAGATAATTGACTACAAAATGTATATATGCATGTATATATGTATCTTTTTAGGAGTTGGGGCATAGTCCTTGGCTTATCATGATGGAGGTCTTGGCTTAAATCTCAAGAACACACAATCAGTACACAGAAGCATTTTTCTGAGAGCTTTCTCATGAAGGGATAAATGATCAACATACTTGTCAAGAGCTAATGAGACAGCTCAGTGTGTAAAGGCTTTTGCTTGTGCAAGCCTGGGTACCTGAAATAGATTGCCAGAACTTGTATAAAGTAAAAGGAGAGAACTGCTAGATATGTTAGATGAATTAATTGCTTTGGAATCAATCTTGATGTTGAGAGAGATCAGGAGGAAAAAGAGTATGTTATTGCCAACACAAATTTATTAATACCAAGCATTTTAGATGAAGGATTTATCTTTTAAATGTTATGTTTAAATTTTCTTTTTAGTTGGGCATGGTGGCTCACACCTTTAATCCCAACACTACGGAGGTAGACACAGACAGACCTCTGTGAGTTCAAGGCCAGCCTGGTCTACAAAGGTAGTTCCAGGTTAGCTACAACTACATAAAGAGACCCGGTCTCAAACCAAAACAAAAACAAGATATATATCAGTATTTATTTGTTTGTATGTATACACACCACAAATATGCCTGTTGCCTGTTGAGACCAAAAGATATCATCTTAAACCTATGATCCTGTCTCACCATCTTAAATTCTGGGATAGCAGATGTGGACCATCATACTGGGATCCTGGCCTTCACCTTTATCTGTGGTCAGATTTTGTTTTTTTAAGATTTCTTTCTTCAACTCTTTTTGTTCCTCATGTCTATGTGATTGCCAGCTCCTAGTGACCTCAGGCATTCAGAGCCTCATCACTCAATGCTGCTCTCCTGAAGATAGTCTTCCTGAAGTCATGGCTCCAGTGGATACAGGTGTGCATGTTCAGCAGGCTCCTACAGAGGGCGACAGTTTTCAGGAGAAGGGACTTGGGCTATTGCCCCCCTCCCCCACAGAGAGAGCTCAAGGCAGTACAGTGTTTGCTTCAGGAGGTCATGAATGACTGGAACCAGACACCAAGAATAAAAGCCAGTGCAGGAACTGTTCACTCAGAGCAGGAGAAATGGTGGTCAGGAATGCAGTTCATAATCTGGGGCTCCCGAGGAGGCAGGTGTTGCAGGATATTTGATCATATCGTGCCCCCCAAGATTGTGAACTGGAAAAATCTGATTCTAATTGTGAATCTCAGCCTTTGCTCCTTTGTTTACTGTAAACAAGTGCTTGTGGTGTGGCTCAGCCCAAGCACACTCTTCATTTTTCTCCAAGGTGCAGATGTTTTTGAGAAGTATTTCCCAGGCTTCCTCAGACTCAGGCCACTGTAGCACTCTTTCCTTGGAGCGGTCCAACCCAAGAAGGCATCCTAGTATGGGTCCTCCCTCCTTCCCTGCTTTTCCTCCTCAGAGTCCTATTCCCAGGTAAAGTATGTCACTGTACAGAAGCTCCGGGCTTAGGTCCTTTCCAGGGAGACCCAGGCTAAGTGTACCAGGCTGGTGCAATTTATGGTCAACATTAAGTAAACGCCTACTACATAGTACTAGTTAAATCTTAACCCCAAACCACTGCTACATTTAGCCTACAGAGGAGCTGAGTGACAGTGTGGCAAGGGCCCATCAAATTCTAGGAATAAAGATTGTAGGCAGTTGCTAGTTTTTTTTTAAAAAATCATTGTTTATTAAAACCATCTCATTGCCCAAGGCACTTCAGTAGTTTCCACAAAATATATTAGATTGTTTCCTCATTTTAAAGTAGGTGAAGCATGTGCTTTAGGAATACCATGGGAAAGTAATCAGAAGAGAAGACAATCACACCGAACACAAAATACCTGTGGATGGTACATGACTGCAGCCAGCAACTCTGAGGGACTGTGAACACAATTTACATTTCTTTCTTGTAATTTTCCCCATGATTAGACATCAAAAAAGGAACAAGCGTACTGTTATTGCTTTTGGTACTCAGAGCAGAGCTAGTGGCTAAGGCTGGGAAGGCCTTGTATGGTGGCAACTGCACACCAGCCAGGGTAATCCTGGGCTCAGAAACACAGACTGTTCCCAAGTCTTTGCTGAAGGGAGAATAACTTGAGACACGGCAGCAGATGACAAATAGCCCCCATAACAGTGCTGACAGAGGGAAGGGACCCTTTGTAATCTATACATTTCCTTCAAGACACAGAAAAGTGTCTGCTAGCCAAGATTTTGATTTACACAGCAGTGGAAGACAGGCCTTGGCTTCAAGAATGCATTTCTCACAGGGCTTGGATAAGCTCAGGAATCTGAACAGACGTACACAACGCAGATGGCTGTGGGGACTCAACAGTCACAGTCCACACACTGCCTGCTTCACGTGCCTGCTTCCACCTTAGTTTCCTTTAGGGTTCCCTAGGTCTTGTGTTCTTCTGTTGTGGGTTAAAAAAAAAAAATCGCAGTTAGGATTTTTGTAACCTGGAAAAGATGAGAAATCAAACTCCCCATGGACTCATTTATTTTCTGAAAATAATTTTTGTTTTCTTCTGGCGCGTCTGATTGAACCGAAGGGCCTGTGCATGCTACGTGAGCACACTGCCACTGAACCACATCTATTCCTTTTCCTGTAAGTTCTTTAGTTAGGGATGGGAGATAAAAACAGACTTGTAGTTCTATCGGCAACCTTATCAGGTCTTGTAAAATAACAAATTATATCTAAAAGATATTTCTCAGTCTTCCAAGTCCCACTGGTTCAAGAGACTCATTAACTTCTTTGGAAGGCCGATGTCCACCACTGTAATGGGATGTACAAGCTGTCAGTGGTTAGCCTTGGAGTCCCTGGAGGAATGTGGCTCTTCAGAATGTATGCCCCACGAGCACATTAGACACTAGGTCAAAAGAACAGAAAGCCCCTCAGTCATTGAAAGTGTTTCTGACAACATGTAGGTTTTTAACCTTCCGTAGTAGGTGTTAGAAAGCTGTGCTCTTTAGGACTGTTGTATTTTCTTCACCATCTTTTAGCATCCTTGTCTGGGTTTGGGCTTGCCATTGTTTTATTCTATTAAAACAAGGAAAACAAATGTTAGTAACAAACTTTAAAAAGATAACTATCAGTACCAAAACAGGCAAATCAGATCTAGAGAAAACAAAACATTATGGCAAATTTTGATTTTTTTAATTAATTAATTTTTTGGTCTCTGGACTAAGCTAGAGCTGCTGCTTTCATGGGCATGCACAAAGACACCTGTTCACATAGGATCAGCCCATTGCCCTAGCTAGCACTGTGGTTAAAGTTGTCCAGGTATTTGTGAGACAGAGTATGCAGGGAGCACTACTTTAAGGAACAGGCCCTTAAGACATGGCCAGGCCCAGACCCAATGAATCCAGAATCTCTTACCCTTTGACCCTTAGCATCTGGTCAATGGTGTCAGGGAGGGGGACACCAAAGCTCTCTGGGAAGAACAAGGTGAGGATAGCTGTCAGGATGGTCAGACTTCCCATGAGGATGTAAGGCAGGAAGCGGTCATAGGCACCTGTGGTCGAGCAGAGGACACAGGTTTCAGTGAGACTTGGTCTATTCTGGCCCTTTATTCTCTCAGGACTCTCTATAGGGATTACTGTCCTGTTGGATATAGTACTTTCCAAAGCTTGGGTTGTCAGAGCAAAGGCTGGCATCTATAGAGTCTCAGAAACCAGACCTGGCACAAATGTGCACAGAGGTCCAGCACTGTTCACACTGGGTAAGGAGAGATATAGGGAAATAGGGAAACATTGTAGAAAGAATATCTTGTGTACTGTACGGATGCATAGCCTGTCAATTAAAAAATTCTATCTATGTCTTATAAGAAAGGGTAGAATAGAAGGTAGGACATCCGATAGATAGAAAGCATTCTGGGATAATGCCACAGGCATGGGAGATTCGACCAGGATGATGTGAGGAGGACAGCTGGATGAAAGCTAAACAGAGGTAAGCAGTCATGTAGGAGAATGGAGATTAGTATAAATGGGTTATTTCAAGTTATGAGCTAGTCAGAGAATGCACTTAGCCATATGACCAAGGTATCTCTAAATGTATTTTGAGTCTCTGAGTCATTATTCTGTCAACTTGGGGCTAGGAGGAAAAACACTCAATTTATAGAGACACCAAGCTGCAGGCTTCCCAAGGAACACAAGGTACTTGTCCAGGACAGGAACAACTTTCCACCTCTGCAGATGTGTCCCAGTCTGATTTGCATTCAGGTTAGACAAGGTCCCACTGCCCATTAGAGCCAGGTAGCATGTGTGCAGAGTACTTGATACTCTCTGGACACCGGCAGGACCTCTCTTGAGCTAGAGATGTGAAGAGGAGGTGCCACGGTCAGGAGGGAGTACTTCTGTAAGCCAGAGAAACCGGTTCTAAAAGGAGACTGGGCACTTCAGCTATGTAAGGGTATATAGTATAAGGTGCTCCTCAGCTCAGAGCTGAGACGGTAAGTGCCCACTGCTCCTGCTATATAAAATGTCAAAAGGCAGATCTTTACAGGGCACAAAACACCCTGTCGAGTGTGCCATGCAGGCCTGTATACCGCCTCCACGGCAGGGTGAGGCAGGAGGAGCAAAGGTTGGCAGGGTGAGGCAGGAAGAGCAAAGGTTCAAGGGCCACTGGGGCTACAGAGAAAGTTTAAGCCCAGCTCATACAAGTTAGTGAGCTATGTCTTGAAAAGAAAACTGGGAGCTAGGGAGGTGGTTCAGTTGGTCAGAGTACCTGCTGCTAAACCTGGCGACTTGAGTTTGATTCCCAGGATCCACATGGCGGAAGAAAAGAACTGACTCCCCTAAAGTGTCCTCTGCAGCATACACACTGACCAAAATAAAGTGCTCTCAGTTACGGCCGCTGTCAGTCCACCAGACCTCTCGAATGGAGATGATTCTCTTCATGTTCCTAACTCCAAGATGAAATTCCTCCAGTAAAGTACACTGGCTCACTAAAGCATTTCTCAGGATAAAGAAACTGCACTTTGTGAAGAGGGTCTGGGGGGAATGAAATAGAACACCCCACACTTTCTCATCCCCATCTAGCAGGGCAGTCAGTAATTAATGCACCCTGCTGACCACAGGCACTTACTCTCCAGCTCACATTAAGGTTCCTTAGAGCTTCTTTCCCATACTCCAGTGCTACTCACCAAGGTAAACAAAGTAGGGAGCCAGGATGCTGCCAAGCCGGGATGCTGTGGAGCTGACCCCCACACCCATGTTTCTGACCACAGTGGGGTACAGCTCAGCTGTGTACACATAGACCATGGAATAGGCAGAGGTGATTCCAAACTTCCCCATCATCACCAGGGCAGTAGACAAAACATGTAAGTCTGGAGAGACGAAGAAAGATAGCAAAGGCAAGAAGGATCAGTGTAAGGGTTGCCCCTGAGGGATTCTCTTCCCTTTTCTCCCTGATATGGGTAGAGAGTAGCTCGGTTTCTATAAATTCCTATTAGAAGAAAACACCATGGCTGAGATTTCTCTGAGGAGATTACTAAAAGGAGACTGGGCGCTTCAGCTTGTAAGGGTATTTAGTATAAGGTGTTCCTCAGCTCAGAGGCTGAGACAGTAAGTGCCCAGCCCACTTGCTTTCAGAAGTCATCCTGTGTCACGGATGAGTTGCTTCCCCAGAACCTCACACTGTGGGCGCTGTGGAATTAACTAAGGACTTGTATATGAATGGGGAGTTCAGATCTAACTCAGCTCATGCTTCCAGTCTACTCAAGAAGTTCATCGATCTGGGCTTTTGAGGTGGCTCAGTGAATAAGGGCACTTTCAGTCAAGTCTGAGAACTTGAGTTTGATCTGCAGGTTCCACACACTGGAAGGTGAGAGCCTACTCTTCCTACTTCATATAAGTTGTCCTCTGACCTCTACATGTCCGCTGGGAAACATGTCTCCCTGCTCCTATACTAAGTGTAATAAAATCACTGAAAACATAATCTATAAATCATCTGAACTTAGGGATGATCCTCCAGTCGACTTCACTACTTAATGAGTATAGCTAAGTGTCCCACAGATCACTGTGAGCTCAGGTGAGAGCCCCTACAGCCATTCCTAGGTTCCTTCTGCCACCTAATGGGCTCTTCCTGTGTATCACAGGCCTCAAAGTACCCACCAGAGGTTCCAAATGCCACAGGGCATGAATGATTCTGGCAAGTGGTGGACAAATAAGGCTTGTTATGTGCCTGACAAGTTGTCAGAAAGGGTTGCTCCTGCCCACTAGTAAGATTCCAAGGTAGTCCTGCCCAGAGCCTGAGTCTCTCTTACCTCTCTCCTGATTCATCCACTTCCTTTTTCACCCTGAAGCAAGCTGAGCTCATTCCCATTAGAACATATCAGAGCTCTAATGTAGCTCAGGCTGACAACATCAGACTCCCCAGGTAGGCCACGATGACCTTGAACTTCTGATCGTACTGCATCCCCCTCCCAAGTACCGGGATTATAGATGTGACCCACCATGTTTCTCTATCAAATATTCTGAAATGTTCTCCCTGTAATACTTCTGTGCCCTGCTGCAGGCTGACCATATCACTGAGCTATTTGGGACTTTCTCTTGACACTCCTAACTTGAATGGGGACATCTATGTGAACTGCTTGCTTTGGGCAGCTGTTGAAGTCCCAGCTTATGAAGTCCTAGCCTGCAACAGGGCAGAGTAGTAGACTTCTCCCTGTGCCTTACTCTCAAGGTGTTCTGTTACCTCATTTAATTCTACTGAGTGCTTCTTGTTCAGGGTGCTACCCATGACTTCTCTTTAGATGAGCTCCCATTTCCTTTGTTTCTGTTCACAGATGGTAACATCTGCAGAGTTCTTAATTCATTTGTTGCCTTCTAGTAGAAACAGACTCCACAGACCCATTCCTGCTAACGCTTGAAAAACTAAGTAAGACAGTGGGGTGACTTTGTTCCTCTTTATTCTAGAGAGGAAAACAGACATGAACATGTTAACTTGGGCTTAGGGCTTAATTAACCAATAGCCCAATGCTTTCTTCCCACTGAACAAAGCGCCCAGGCCATTAAGAAT
>CAJQZJ010032020.1:4375207-4385883 GCA_907164525.1 Lophiomys imhausi
ACAGCCAGGCCAATACGTAAGCTGGGACTTCAACAGCTGCCGAAAGAAAGCAGTTCACATAGATGTCCCCATGCAAGTTAGGAGTGTCAAGAGAAAGTCCGAAATAGCCCACTGATATGGTCAGCCTGCAACAGGATATAGAAGACAGCTAGAGAAATAGCATCCATCTCTCTTGGCCCACACACCTTGAAAGACACTCATTTCGAGAACTTTTGAACTGCTCTTGAGGCAGGGAATGGGAGGGCAGTAGTAGACTTTTCCCTGTGTCTTACTTCATAGCACAAAAGTTAACTTTCTCTGGCCACAATGAGCAGTGTATATGTCCTTGCCAGTGAACCTTCAGAATATTCCTAAAGAAAGTGTCTCAGTAAAGCAGCCTCTATGATTCACATTGACTTAATCACTAGGGGAAAAGTCCCAACCTGCATTTCAACATTAAAATCCTACTCTGAAGCATTTGCAGAAACCTCATTCCCAGCGCTGGAGATATGGCTCAGCAGTTAAGAGCACTGGCTGTTCTTCCAAAGGACCAGCGTTCAAATCCCAGTACCCACAGGGCAGTTCCCACCATCAGGCGGTGTCACTGGCCTTTAATCCCAGCAGGCAGGAGGCAGAGGCAGGTGGATCTCTGTGTTCAAGATCAGCCTTGTCTACAGAGTGATTCCAGGACAGCCTGAGCTACACAGAGAAACCCTGTCTCGAAAAATAAACAAGAACAAGAAAAACAAAAACAAACCCTTAATTTACTGCTGTATGTGCTTCTCCAAACAGCAACTGTAAGAGGAGCTAGAGAAAGGGTAATGGACTGGGTAAGGTGTTACAGAAGTGGAGGATTAAGGCAAATTTAGCACCAACATTTGGAGAAGGTCCCTCAGTAGACTATCTGTGAGCAGACAGACAGCAACCCCACTTTACTGTGCTCTGGAACAGGGAACTCCTAATGCTGAGACCTCACTGTCTTTTATACCACCCTGGCTCTGATCCTAACAGGTGTTCTCTGTTGATGACCTGTACTCTAGCAAACCAGACTATCTTTGATTCCGGAGGTTTAACACATGGCTGGTACAGAGAAGGAAGAGTAGGCCAAGCCACAGGAAACTCCAGAGCAGGGAAGTGTGAAGGATTCACAGTAGGTGGTATATCTCAGGCTGGAAGTCTGAGGTGCAGTTTCCATGCTGGTCCTGGTCTTGAGGCAGATTCAGGGGTGCCACCACTGGCTCTGAGGCATCCTGGAGAATTCCTTGGAAAAGGGTGACTCACAGGCCAATCTTCACCCCAAACCAGGAAGCAAACTAGCTTACTGCTCCAAAGCTGGCTAAGTCCATCAATATGGACTCTGAGGTGAAATGTACCCTCCAACCATCTTATCACCACTCATCTAGTAAACTCAAGGATCTCTAATATCCCAAGGGGCAGGCAGAAGCTATGCAGGCTGCCTTGTTCCTTCTGCCTGGTAACTCGTAGATTCCTTCCTGATAACTATGCAACACATTGTCAGAAGAAACCTGGACAGGACATCCAGGATCTGGCCTTGATTTTAGTACAGTGTATGAACATCCCAGAGGGGCCTTATCCCATGTTCATCTTTCCAGAAAGCTCTTAGCAGCCTCTGGAACCTATAGGATAAAGTGTCTTCATTGAGAGCCTTCTTTAAACCCCCAACTGTTCCAGCCAGAGAGTGTGGGTCATCCACAGACATTTTAAAGGAATAGCCAGATGGGGGAAGGAGTAGGGTGTTCAGGGTATGTGTGCAAATGATGGGCAATGTGGCATTGGACCCTGTGAGCACAGCAGAGTTGCTGCTAGCCTCTTCCTCGCTATTTACCACAGATAATCTACTGAGGGAGGGGACAAGGGACAGGAACAACCAAGAAAGGACTTGTGGGATTCCCTTGTGGGATTCCTAGAGCCCAGACAGCCTCCATGATCATTTTCTCCTTTTCTGAGTTTCCATTACATTAAAACAGTTATGTCCCCATGGCTGCCACCCTTGTGTCATGTGATGGAAGAGGCTTGCAGCTTTGGTCTGAGGCATGTCTGCAGACAAGGGTCCTGAGAGTGGGTAAGGCTCAGGCAGGTCTCACGCACCACAGGAGTATGGACATGATGGTGATGATCCTGATATTCCAGGTTCGGATCAGATCGTAAATGTGGTGCGATTGAGGACTCTTAGAGTTTAGTTCTTGTAACTGCAGGAAGAAAACAGTTAATGGTATAGGAAGGAGAAAAAGTTAGAGATCTCCCTCATACAGACACATACTTGGCTGGCAGACACATACTTGGAACCATCATTTTCATTATTTCTTAAGAGTTAGGGAGCATTCTAAGGTCATTCCTTGAAAAATACAATGACTCAAGGGAGATATCCAAGGCCCCCTGCAGGCTTAGTTAATGACAAACTTGGAGTAAAAGAGAAGATTTTGAAAAAGAAAGGAGCACAGCAAAGGCAGAGGCCCAAGCAGACAGCCCCTCACTGCATCACCCTGCCAGTCCTCACTGCCACTTCCCAGGGAGGCCTTTGAGGTTTCCTATGTAAGGCTGACTCCTTGCTCTCTCATTCAGAGAAAAGAAATGGCTGTGTATTTTACTGAGCTGATATGTAAGTAGAATGAATGTTGTGAGTCTTCCTACTGTGTTGTTACTGGTCTATTTCCAGAAGAAAAAAAATTTAAATTGAAAAACAGGAAAACTGACCCGCCCTTCACCCATATTAACTTCCTATGAGATTCGGCAGCGCCAAGGCCATCACTAAACCACATGTCTAAACACACCAATGTTGCTTTCTTGGCTAACTCAGCTTGGAAGCTTGTTTCAGCTCAGTAGTTCAGCAAAAGGTCAATTTGAGACTCAAAGACTCCTCTGAAACAGCCTCATTTCAGTGATGCCAACAAGGCTTATGAGTTCACCCAGGCTGATCGCTTACTTAAATGCCACCAAAGCCACCTCACTTATAATGGCCTCAGCCCTGAGTTCTGTGCTTTACAGCCCTTCTAGTGCAAGTTCAGTGGCTGGGCCACCACTTAAGGGAGATGCTAGCAGGATGTTGGTGGCCAACAGCTTCTTGGCTGCTTATAACAATTCCTTCCTCTCTCACAAGTCTCAAGTCCTAATCATGCTGACAGCATTTCAAACATGCCTGCATCTTACACTTCAACATGGCTGCAGGCAGCTGTTTCTCAACCAGTACCCTTTCTTCTCAGAGAAGAGACAAACCCCAGAGCATGCCTTCCAGCATCTGCAGTATCAACCTCATGAGTCTGAGAAAAACTGCCTGTTGCTGAAGAAGGCACGAAAAGGAAAAGGAACCAGAATCACACAAAGCCGTGGTCTTAGAGTGTCTAAGAACAGGGCCATCAGAAAGAACCAGGCTCCGGGATGATGGGTAGCAACTAATTGAGAGAGTGAAGATAGGCAGAACACTGGTGAGTGCAAATCTACCAGTGTTCTGGTTATCTTCAGATGACAAATTCTGCACTAGGGAGGGAGAGGCAGGCAGATCTCTGTGAGTTCGAGGCCAGCCTGGTCTACAGACAAGAGTTCCAGGACAGCCAGGGCTGCACAGAGAAACCATGTCTCAATAAAACTAAACAAAACCAAACAGAACCAACAACAACAACAACCAAAAAAAAAGGGGGGAGGGAGAAAAAAGAATGGTTAGAAAATATATTACTGGGCTGGAGAGATGGCTCAGAAATTAAGAGCACTGACTGCTCTTCCAGAGGCCCTGAGTTCAATTCCCAGCAACCACATGGTAGCTTATAACATAATGAGATCTGGTGCCTTCTTTTGTGTGCAAGTATACATACTTCCATACAGAACATTGTATACATAATAAATAAATATTAAAAAATATAATCTCCACAATATCCTTAAAAAAAAAATGCCAGGCGTGGTGCTGCACACCTTTAATCCCAGCACTCGGGAGGCAGAGACAGGTGGATCTCCATGAGTTCAAGGCCAACCTGGTCTACAAAGTGAGTCCAGGTCAACCAAGGATACACAGAGAAACCCTGTCTCCAAAAACAAAACAAAAAAAAAAAGATTAATTTTGAAAAGAAGTAAAGGAAGCATGGCAAAAGAAAAAAAGGACTGGAGAGAATTAGGTAGTTGGAATCCAATCCAAAATATCTCAGGTTTGTATGCAGACACGCTTGTGAGTGTGTGTATGTATGTATAGTGTGAAAGCTAAAGATCGCCAGTTGTGGTGGCACATGCCTTTAATCCCAGCACTCGGGAGGCAAAGGCAGGTGGATCTCTGTGATTTTGAGGCCAGCCTGGTACAAGGAGAGTTTAGGAGAGCCAGGGCTACACAGAGAAACCCTCTCTTGAAAAACTAAAAAAAAAAAAAAAGAGGAGGAGGAGGAAGAGGAGGAGGAGGAGGAGGAGGAGAAGAAGAAGGCGACTAAAGACTGACCTGGGGTCACTGTCAATTATTTTTCCAATTATCTTTGAGATAGGGTCTCTCACTGACTGGTTAGCTGGTTGATCAGTAGGCCTCTGCAATCCTTCTTGTTTCTGCTTCTCCAGTACTGAGATTACAGGCCCATTTGGCCATGCCTGGCTTTTTAGCTGGTTGTTGGGGGATCTGACCTCAGGCCCTCATGCTTATGTGACAAGTACTTTGAGACTGAATCATATCTCTATTCCTTCAGCTTCTGCATTTTGAATAGCCCTTTCCTTAGGAATGGCCATGGCTTGGGCAGGGCAAGGGCTGAGCTCCTGTGGGCTGGGCTGTATGCTGCTGACCTAAAATGGCCAGTGTGAGCCTCCCCACCAGCTTTCACATGGTATTTACCTCACTTGTATCAAAGATAGTGGAAGGTGCAACAATCCCATTGGTTTTGGCAGCTTTGCGGATGATCACCTCTGCCTCTTTAATTCGTCCTTGAGAGACGAGCCATCGTGGGGACTCGGGGATGAACCTGGAAATACATGTGCGATCTAGTGAAGCCTCCTATTCACTTGCTCTCCTAGAGGCTGGATATGGCTCAACTCCAGATGGGAAATGAGGTAGGTGTGTGGAATGTCAGGTGTTCATAAGCCAGAAATAGAGATGGCTCAGTACCTACCTGAGGCATGAGCTCTGCTGAACACTGACTGTACTGAGCAAAACCTGAAGCACCCTGTACATCCCAAGGGGATCCCCACTCTGGTTGCACCTCTATGTCGACAGTGATGGTGCGCCCTTCTGGGTTTTAAGGAGACAGGTACAAGATGGGCTCCTGCTGCCTGCCTTCTGCTGAGAGTTAGGTCCACCAGATCCTGTTATCTTGTACTCTGTCCTTCAGATCCACAGAAACTTCTGCAGCGATCATTTAACATGCATTTCTTCCTCACCTCTCATTCGGTCAATAGACTTGTCAGTCTCTCTACACAAAACAGCATGGTTACAAAGGCTGGAGACTTGGTATATGGAGTCCTAGTGGATATTTTCCTTAACCTTGTGACCAGGTCATAATCAGGAACCATGATGCATTGTTTCTTCTTCTCCACTGTTTTCCAGGATGCTCTCCACTGTGCATGGGATGAGGATCTCACCTTAGTCTAGTCTGTTCTAAGAACAGATTCCTGCCTGCCGGGGTCCATTCTTGGCTTAGAATGGCTTCTGCTCTACCTGCCTAATCCCCTTCTGTTGGCAGCTCAGCTGGGCCTGCTTTCCTCTGCATAGCCACTCAAGCTCTCCCTCTCATTACCTCCCAACACCCAATGGCCTGGGGCCTCAGCATCAAGCAGGTACAGCTCAGGCTTTGTTGGGATTTGAGAACTTCCCAGAGGTTCGGCTGGACCCTATCTGTTTGCAGCAAATTCAACCTAGAACAGGGTAGAGGAGATGCCCGCTTATATCTTTGGTTTTGTATTGTTTTGGCTGAGTATGAACAGACTTTCTAAACTGATTTATAAATAATATTTACTCCTGTTTTTCTGGGATCTAGAATTGGGACTTGTGGGCTGCTGCTGCCCTCTACTGGATGTGAGACAGAAGCCTTGCAAAGGTTAGGCAGTCCAAGTGGCAGGGCCACACTCACCACCAGAGAACCCCGCACAGCACTCCTGGCAAAGTGAGTGCCAGCAGCAGCATCCTCCAGTCTCTGATGAAGTATGCAAACAGAGGCAACACCATGAAGCCAAATGCATAAAATATGCAAACTCCTAAGGTGGCGAATATAATTCGAATTGACTTGGAAAGAATTTCTGTTCCTGTTCAAAACAAGGGAAGAGTCAAGTTAATCACTAATTATGGTTATTTCCTTATGAATATTCTGTGGTATCATCTTCAACATAGAGACAAGGAGGGAACCAAATTTAACAATGTATTCTAAGGCTCAGAGGGGTGGCATCTGAACTGCTCTGATTTGCTCCTGGGGTGTTTCTCTCAGGTCCCTAGGCAATAGTGCTCTCATAAAAACACCATAATCACCCACACACACACGCTAAAGAATGTTTGGCCCCTGTAGGTCCTTACATGAGGAAGAATTCACCAAAGGCAAAGTTACTACTGTAGCCGCACATGCTAATTATTATCTTTTGAGGAAACATGTTCTAGTAAATGTGAAAATCAAATAATAACCCTTTCAACAATATAACCAAAGGAACCCAGTGACCAGATTAGCTAGAGCAAGGCTCTTCAAAACAGAGACTGGGAGCTTTCCAGTGGGAACAAGGTAAGTCTTTCTAAGTCAGAGCCTTGAAGGTTGGGCTCTGACCAAAACCTGGACTGGACTTCTCAACTCACTCTCCTTGGCAGACATGGATAGCCACCAATGCTCTGCAGCAGCTCCCTTTCCTGGGGAGCCTGTCCATCATGGCACACCTCCCTTGGTTTTTCCTCTGCTACCTATGCCCTTGCTGTGTAAGCCTTTAAAAGGGGTGCTCCATGGTGAATCCTAGTTAAGGACTGAAGTACGAATACGGCCAAGAGGCCCAAGTCAGAGGCCAGATGAGAACTGGACAGCAGAAGTCAGGAGCTATAGTCAAGCTCAGTTTCCCAACTGGTATGGTAACTCAGGTTTACAGTATTTACTAGGGAATTCTAGTCACTTTCCCCATGAGGGATATTACAATTTGTCTCCAGTAAAGTGAAACACAGGATCAAGTATTCAACTCCAACCTGATGTCCATACCCAGGACAAATGCTGCCACGTAGTTGGAGATCTGACCCATGCCAACAAGGACAAAGAGCACTGTAAACATCTCGAAGTTCACAGAGAAGACCTGTAGGAAGCTGAATCCAGTCTGCATGGCCATGGTCAAAAACAGCACATTCTTCCGACCAAACCTGGGGAGGAGGAAAGGAGGGTCACAGAGAAGTAGCTGGGAGAGGCAGCAGCTGCTCGCCCGCCCACTGAGAGGGGCTTTCTCCCAACACAGGGACTGGCACCATGATAGTCCCACCCTCTGTCTCCATGCTGACATTGAATTCCACACTTTCCAGGATGAATGTGTAGCCTGGACACACAGGCTGCCTGTCCCAGAGGCAGTGCCACGATGCTAATGACTGCAGGGGATGGAAAGGCATTTGTTATGCTTAAATCCACATGTTCAGAATAGGTTTTACAGACAGAAAAATGTACTTTATGGTAAATGAAGATTGACCATGTTTCCCGACTTTTCTTTGACAATGATATGAATAGCCAAAAATAGGTGTGGGGGAAATTTTCTTATAAAAGTGCTAAAAATAATAAGCAAAGAGATAAAAAAAATTCTGTCCCCATTGCACAGCACCCCATGAACTGACATGGACACTGTGAGTGATTGCCAACAGCATGATACTGTCCTATAATCTGACCCTGACCTGAATTTATGAATCCAACTGCCCATCTGCACTAAATGCATAGAATAAAGGAAGAGGCATAGGGGATATAAGATCACCCAGACCTAGAGGGGAAAATTCTACAATGGAACTGCTCAGGATTCTTCAATAGATAAATCTAAAGGGAAAGGAAAGAGTAAAGGGAAAACAGAATAAAGTAGACTAAAAGATATACTCTATTAAATTTTATGTGCATGTGTGTGTACCTGGTGCCTGGTGTATACACATGCCTGGTGCAGGTGGAGGTAAGAAGAGGATACTGGATCTCCTAGGACTAGAATTACAGATGGTTGTAAGAAGTCATGTATGTGCCATGAATTGAATCCATGTTTTTTGGAAGAACAGCCAATGTTCTTGATTGCTGAGCTGTCGTATAGCCCCAAGACATACTAAATTTTGTAAATGGACAAAATGAAAGTTGTATTTAAAGAAGTGTCAGGTGTGGTGACAAATTGCTTCAATCCTAACACATAAGAGATCCACAAAAGCAGGTGGATCTCTATGGGTTCCAAGCCAGCCAGGGCTACATAGTAGAAGCGTATCCTAATACATAACACACACACACACACATACACACACACATTATATATATTTGAATGAAAAAACTATTACACACACACACACACACAAAGAAATTACATAAAAAAGGAGTTTGCAGCCGGGCGGTGGTGGCGCACGCCTTTAATCCCAGCACTTGGGAGGCAGAGGCAGGCGGATCTCTGTGAGTTCGAGGCCAGCCTGGTCTACAAAGCAAGTCCTGGACAGCCAGAGCTGTCATACAGAGAAACCCTGTCTCGAAAAAAAAAAAAAAAAAGGAGTTTGCACAATAAAATCAAAAGACAAAAATCCTGAACTCCATATTCTTGAATGCTGAAACTCTGAAAGGTCTAAAATCTCAAAGGATCAAACTACTGAAAACATAATTTCAGAAAAACTAATTTTATGTGTATAGGTAGTTTGGCCAGCAGGTATGTCTGTACATCATGTGCATGCCTAGTGTCCTCAGAGGCCAGAAGAGGGCATCAGATCCCATGGAACTGGAGTTACAGTTGTGAGTATGGTTGTGAGCCTTCATGTGGGTGCTGGGAATCAAACCCAGGTCCTCTGCAAGAGCTGCCAGTGCTCTTTATATCTGAGCTGTCTCTCCAGCCCCTAATCTAACTCTTGATGAGATAAACAAAACAAAAAATAAATCTCATGGCTCACCCAAGGATCTGGAGAAACTTTATCTTTCACAAGTGAAGAGGAAGTTTCAACACATCAGCACAATAGATACACACAAAATTGACATTGGGATAATGTACTTTCATGGGACTACATTTTCATGAAATGCACAAAGTGAAAAGGCCTGTATACAGTCTTCGTCCCTAGAATTGGAAATTGTGCATTGAAAATGAAAAATACAGCATAATGAAGAAACGATGAGGAAATGAAGAAAACAGAAAACAATACTTGTAACTCAACACCACCAGCGGAGATGGGTACAGCTCCATGGCAGGCAGAGTGCAATCTTAGCACGCACAAGGAGCTGGATTTAACTTCCAGTACAAATGAAGTGAAAAGGAAGACAACCGGAAAGAGAAGCTCCAACGTACAACATGCATGCAATGGGGACAGGTGATGGGCAGCTGTACAGAGGCAGCAGAAGAGCAGGACTTGCATCACTACCTACAGTCTAGACTGCTGACTTTGCAAGACCAGCATGTTTCTGTTTTCTTTTGGTCTTGGTTCTTTTTGGAGAATACATCCACATGCACTGTCTACATGGTGGACCGTCTCCTCAGTCCATGTGGACTCACACACTAGTCTCTTTGGGAAACACCCTAGATACTCCTGAAAGAATGCTTTCTCAGGCTGCTAGGCATCCATTCTGCCTAATGTGCTGCAGTTGTCATGAGGAGCATCAAAACAAGCATCAATCCCTTCCCTGGATATAAGCTTTCTACTCTGTTTACATAGCCCTCTTTACAATGAGAATCTCAGTTTGGAGGTTTTCTTGTGTGTGTTCTCCTGTGCACACGTGTGTACATGCACGTGGAGTCCAGAGGTCAATCTCAGTGTCATTATGCGGACGCTGTCCACCTCACATTAAGATAGGGTTTCTCACTGCTATCTACAACTTATCCATTAGGCTAAGGTGGCTGGCCAAGAAGTTCAGGGTGCTTCCTGCTCCTGCCCTTAGGGCACAGGGACTACAAGGCGCACCATGTCACCCAGCTGTTTACAGGGGTGCAGGGCACTGAACTCAGAACTTCACAGTTGTGGGGGAGGCCCTTTACTAGCTGTGCTATTTCACAGGTTCAGAATTTTTTTTTTCGAGACAAGGTTTCTCTAACAGCCCTGGCTGTCCTGGATTCTCTTTGTAGACCAGGCTGGCCTCGAACTCACAGAGATCCGCCTGCCTCTGCCTCCCGAGTGCTGGGATTAAAGGCATGTGACACCACATTCTGCGCTCAGGTTCAGAATTTTTTTTTTTTTTTTTTTTAAAGATTTATTTATTATGTATACAGTGTTCTGTCTGCAGGTATATCTGCAGGCCAGAAGAGGGCACCAGATTTCTTTATGGATGGTTGTGAGCCACCATGTGGTTGCTGGGAATTGAACTCATGACCTCTGGAAGAGCAGCCAGTGCTCTTAACTGCTGAGCCATCTCTCCAGCCCCAGGTTCAGAATTTAAGATGAAAATTCTTGATTGTGATTTGGGGCTGTTTGAGGCTTTAGGGTTTGTTGCTTTGAGTTGTCCCTCTAACCATTATGACTGGCACTGACATGGAAGTGGTTATTTTATAATCTCATCCAATTAAAGTTTTGTTTATTTGTTTGTTTGTTTGTTTTTTCAAGACAGCATTTCTCTGTGTAGCCCTGG
>CAJQZJ010032020.1:4405883-4429644 GCA_907164525.1 Lophiomys imhausi
AAAAAATTAATAGTGGATCCTTGCCTCAAGGCTCTGAGGAAAAGAGAAGTAGTATGTGCTATAAAAGCCTCTATCTATATCTATAAAGCACTGCCCCCATTTCCCTGAGCAGAGGAATGGTCCAGGAATGATACATGCTTGAGTGAATCAATGGATAAAAGGGCCACCATCCTTCAAAATCATCATTTCCTTTAGGTTTTGGCAATGGGTCTAGCTGCCCAAAGTCAAGATCAATCCCACATGTCAATCATCAGAATAAATTCTTTTCTTTGTTGTATGACTCCTGACTTTGTGTCACTATCAAAACTCTGACCTCAGATTATGGTTCTGAGTAAGACACGGGCTCAGTCTGATTGCTTCCTGTCAGCTGTGTCTACTATGGCATGTGCATGCACAAGGGGCCAGGGCTAAGGGTTAGCAAGCTGCAAAGGCAAAAATGAGGGTCTGTGATTCTCCAGAGAGGAGGGGGGGCAGAGGCACATGGGGGAGGTTCAGCATAGGCAGGCAGTGAGGTCCCAGCTTCAGATGTCTCTGGACTCTATAGTTTAGACTCATGAAAGCCCCACTACCCAGGGTGCTAGGAATTTTCATCTAGGTGGCTATGGATAACAGTAGGAAGGAATTTCTATTTTCCAAGATGATCTAGGCAAGACACAAGACTGATGGAAAAGCTAGTCTGGAACAACAAAGAGTGACTTGGAGTCCTGTCAATGCCTAGGCAAGAAACTTATGGAAAGCAGAGGGACAATGCAGAGCCATCCCAGACTTCAGCTGAAGGAGTTCTAAGTCATAGGCACCAGAAAGCTATAGAGAAAAAATACTGCCTGCAGGCTTGGCTGAGTTTCCATGAAACCACAGAGCAGGTGGCCCAGCAACCTAAGAAATAACCCAAAGTCTCAGAGGAAGGGGTTGTCCTGGATTCAGTATGACATGGTGGTCTAAGGGTTTCCAGGTGTGCCAGGGAAGAGCAAGGAGCAAGAGGGGCCAGCCTACAAGCATGTAGCTCACCAAGCTTTACTGAAACATGGACACACAAAGCTCTTTGACCTCCTAAGAAAGGTCTCTTTTCTTTTGTCCAACCCCATTGTCTGGTTTTAAACACACACAGAGTCAAGCTGCAGTCAGTGGGGTGGAGAATCACATTTCCCTGAAGTCATTCCAGTCAATTTCCTGGCTCCTCAAGATTCTCTTTTGTCTATCAGTTAGTTCTTAAGCCTTCTAGAAAGGTTCATAATTTATTCACTCACCATTTCAATAAAAAAGTTCCTATAAAAAAAATCTCCCTCATCCAGCATCCTGTCAAGATTCTGGGAGATATAGAAACCTAATCTTTTGCAAAATTTAGTACTTTATATATGTAATTTAAATCAAAAGAAAAAAATCAAACAGTCTTCTGTCAAAAGAGAAAAAAAAAAGAAAGACAAGAGTAATTCACTAATAGTGTACTTAAAAGACCTCCATCTTTGATTTGGTACAGAGGGCAGTTTAGAGACATTTAGCAGTCAAGGGACTGTCTAGCTGCAGTTGTCAGCAGATCAGATCTGGGTTGAAAGAAAACAGGTCTCCAGAGAAAGTCATCACAATGTTAAAGCAGCAGCTTTCAACAGAGGCGGCTCATCTGAAAAGACAAGCCTTGAACTTCAAGTCAGGCATTCCAGTATTCCCAAACAAAAGGGCTAAGTAAAGTATTAAACACACCTCCTGCAAAGACTGCTGACCTGTAAGTGGGTGAAAGGGCATATAGCTCTTATGAAACTGCTAAGACAGCTCAGTAACATCCAGATCCGTCGGGGAAAACACACACTGACATTGGCAGGAGCGGTGGGTCAAAAGGATCTGGGGAAAACACACACTGACATTGGCAGGAGCAGTAGGTCAAAGGGATCTGCACTTTTGCTGCCCAGCCAACTTCTGGGGAGCTGACCAGTACTGCTTCCACCCTAGACAGCAAAGCAAGCAGGATGACTGAGGAGTAGAGATAGATGACTAGAGAAAGCCCAGCACTCTCAAGGTCAGGGTAAAGATTCAAGACATACTAGGAAGCTGCTGCAGATTTCAACTGTCCCTTCTCTGGGCAGCCACAAGCAGATTTGAGGAACTGGTGTGTCAACCCCAACACCTCTGCTATCACGGTTTCCCTGACTTACTTCCAAGCACGTGGGAGTGGAGCTCTGGATGTGGAACAACTGAAAATCCCTTCTCTGTGGACCTATGGGTCAAAAGCACTCAGCTACCTCACCTAGTCAGTCCTTTTTCCCCCCTTTTGACACAGGGTTTCTCTGTGTAGCTTAGAACTCACTCACCAGGATGGCCTTGAACTCAGAGATCCTCCTGCCTCTGCCTTCTGAGTGTTGGGACTAAAGGTGTGTGACCACATTGCCCAGAATCAGTACTTCTTTTGTTAGGTGTTAATACCTGGTTCTGGCATGATGTCACTAGGTCAAAAATCCCCAATGGAGCTCAGGTTTCACTTTTACTATACTTATGTATTAGGTAGGCACAGGTTTTGGAGACATCAAAGTGCAAACATCCAAAGAAAACAGGCACTGAGTCTTGTGGGGTTGCTCTCAGACTCTATCTACCCTTGAAGGATGACAACCCCCTGAAGAGACATACCTGCAAGCTCCTGTAAGAAGGGAAACTCAGTCTGTACCTCCAGGATCCTTAGATGCCACACAGGGCCTCCTAGCTCCTCCTTATTGTTCCTTTCTATCCACCCCCCTGTAACCATGTCTTGCTGTTGGATCTGGACCTTATGGCTAGATTCACCAAGAAGCTATCTCCAGAAAGCCTCACTGGTCAATACCAATCTCTGACACTCAGTGCACCTGTAGTCCAATGGTATCACATAAGGCTCTCATTTATACTGTATACTCAGTACTGCTGAGACTCCAGATTATAACTGGTGCTTAAGTCCCCAAAACACATCCACATGCACCATTAAACAGTATGCCACATCTGCAGCTGAGTGACTGCAAGGGGCCCAACAAAATTACCTGAGGATAAAGTACAAAGGGATGAGGAATTAGGTTTCCATCGCTCTACAGAGAAGGTTATATGCCTTAACTATCCTCTCCACTGATGTCTCAGAATACTGTGGAAAAGACTCCATATCAACAAGTTACTTTGAATAGATCTTCAGACACATGGGTCCTTAAGAAATAACAATCCATCGAGGGCAAATGGAAAACAGTTTCTCATGGGGCATGGCAAGACTTCGTTTTGGGGTGAGGATAGGTGAGAGAAGGTGGAGTAACTAGAGAAAGGGAGGAGACTTTGGGACACGTTTTCTTAACTTTAAAAAGTGTTGCAAGAGTATCTCCTTTCTGAACAGAAGCTAAGACTGTGGCACTTCTCTGGACCAGGTCCTAACTCTGCCCCACTGAACCACATCACTATGTAAAGAAAGTCCCACCACTCAGGGTCTCAGGGCATCTCCTAGGGGCAGGACCCTCTGGACTCCATCTTCAATGTGGCTCTAAGGACAAGTGGCCAGCCTGACACTTGTCCTCTGAGGGGCATACTGTGGTTTGAAGTCATCTCATAAAGTGTTCCTGGGCCACCTGACTGGAGGATGCCCACCACCAAGGAGCCTGTGCATTGGACGAAGGGCTATAACTGTCGCCTGTAATGTCACCAGACCCTAACTGGGGGCTGTCGCCTACCTCAGTCACGATGGTGGCCAGGTAGGAGTCCTTGCTATACTCCCAGCCATCCAGGCAGTCCTCCTGCTCCAGCTCCTCCAGGTCCACGTCCTTTCCCGGCTCCAGCCCCAGTTCAGAAAAGTTGGCGATGGCGGTCAGTTGGTAGCGGCGGCATTTCTGAGGCACCTGTCTTCCGTCCTTCGTCTCCAACGGGATACTGTGGTTGCGCCACGCGCTGCTCAGGTTCACAGTGGCAGGCACAAGGCAACGGTGCTCCGGTGTCCCCGCCAGGAATACGATTGACATGCCATTGAAGCCATTGGGGATGATGCTGGCACTGAGCAGGAAGAAGATGAGGCGTTGGAAGGGCCCCCACTCGCCTAGGAAGGCGGTCACGTCATCGTAGTCCCGCATGCTGTCCTCGGCCGCCGGGGACACCGCGGCACTGGAGACGGGACGCTGAGTGCCTCTGCGCGTGAACAAGGAACAGGGTCGTTAGTTCTCACCGCTGCCTCAGACTCGGCCACTGCCACCCTTACACAGGGACCGTGGTCGGGGCGGGCTCTGGGCCAGGGCCTGGGCCACAAGGCCCGCCCCGCCGTCCCGGCTCTGAAGCACGGCGCGGCGGGGGCGGGGCAGGGTCCGGAGTGACGCACGGTGGGCGCCGGCCGCGCGTGCGCCTGAGGCGGAGCCAAGCCGGGACTCCGAACTGGCTGGGCGGTGCGGAAGGCGGGGCTGAGCCTGGCTTCAGAATTGTGAAGGCGGGAGGGGTGTGGCTTCGCGTGACCCCGCCCCCTTTGCCGATCACTATGGGAGCCCGGGTGGGCGGGCTAGTCTCTTCTAGATCTGCCTAGAGCGAAAGCATGGGGCGGGGCGTCTGTGGACCACGCCCCGAGCAGGTCCGCTCCAGGGGGCGAGATTGAGTCTCTTCAGGCCACGACCTGAGCAGATTCCCAAGGTTCCCTTGGGGGAAAGGATGCTTTTGAAAGCCTTTTGTCTAAGGCCATCCTGGGTGTTGACTCTAAAAAGGGTTAGAATTTAAGTGTTAAGTAGCCTACCCTCTTAACTTTTTATTGTGGGTCAGAGAGGTTTTATGAACATCTGAGAGTCTCATTGTCAGCAGACTTTTTCCTGGAAAGAGTGGCATCTTTTGTGGCTGCAGAGATAGCTCAGTGTTTAAGAGCCCAGATTGCTCCTCCAGAGGACTTTGGTTTGGTTCCCAACAGGCATAGAGCGCGGATTACATAGACAACAGGCATGCACTTGGTGCATAGACAAGACAGACTTGCATGCAAAACACCCTTACACATAAAATAACAGTAGTATAAGGGGTGGATTTTGAGACTAGTCATGAGGAAGGGGCCAATTAATTTTAATTCTCAGTCTCTCATTCTATGTTTTATGTTCTTAAACAATTTTGTGCCGGGTATGGTGGCACGTGGCTTTAATCCCAGCACTCAGGAGGCAGAGGCAGAGTGATCCCTGTGAGTTTGAGGTCAACCTACTCTACAAAGTGAGTCTACACAGGGCTACACAGAGAAACCCTGTCTCGAAAAACAAACAAAAAAATAACTTTGTTGTTTCTTAATTGATTTAAGAAATAGTAAAAATTTAACTTCAAGTTTAAGGATCTTAATCTAGGATTAAACTCTCAGATTTATAATTTTTACAATTAACACAGGAGCTGACTTGTTAAACGCACACACAAACTGCCAGAGTTGGTGGCACAAAACTTTAATCCAGTCTGGTCTACATAGTCAGTTCCAGGCCAGCCAGGGCTACACAGTGAAATTCTATTTCAAAACAAACAAACACACAAACAAAAAACTTGCCATGAAACCCTTTATTTTGTCCAAATAATATATCCTAGTAATAGAAAAGAGCATAAAAAATAGCAACTGTGTGATTCTTAAGTAATATTGTCTAATAAAATAAGTTACATTTGTAATTTTATTATATTTTCAGATGAGTCTTTTTTTAAATATTTTACTTATTTATTTATTATGTATACAGTATTCTGTCTGCATGTATGCCTGCAGTCCAGAAGAGGGCACCAGATCCGATTATAGATGGTTGTGAGCCACCATGTGGTTGCTGAGAATTGAACTCAGGATCTTTGGAAGAGCAGACAGTCCTCTTAACCTCTGAGCCACCTCTCCAGATGGGTCTTAACTGTGTCGCCCAGCTTTGACCTCAGGTGATCCACCTTCCTTATCAGTAGCAGGAACAGTACAGCAGGTGTTCATTATAATCAAAATTGTTTTGGTAGCCCTTGTATTAGTAAAGTTTCATGTTGCTGAGACAAAATACTGGAGAAAACCGACTTAGGGAAGGAAGGGTTTGCTTGGGCTCATGGTTGGAGGTAGAGTCAGTCACTCTGGGAAGGCACAGTGGCAGGAGTATGAGGCTGCTTGTCCTATTTTCTCCTCAGCCAGGAAGCTGGGTTGATAAGTACTGGTGCTCGGCTTGTTTCTCTTCTTTTTTGGTCCTGGACCCCAGGCCATGGAGCTGATGCTGTTCACTGTTAGGGCTCCTCTTCCCACTGCAACTAACCCAGTCTAGAAACTTCCTCACAGGCATGCCTACAGGGTTCTCTTCTAGGTGATTCTAGATCCCATCAAGTTGACAGCTTTACCATCACAACCATATTAACAAAATTTCCAGATTTAGTAAGTAAAAAAATTATGTGGTTAGGTTCAAATTTTGGGAAAAGAGCAAACAGTTCTAAGTATAGTGATACCCTCTGCAGGGACATGTGAACTTGACAAGTGGAGTCCTCTGTTCTGCCTGGCAGGGCTGCATGTTAGAAGCTGTTAGAGGTGGGTGTGGCGGAGGGGAGAGTGTGTGTCTCACATGCATCAGGCCCTGGATTAGCTCCCAGCATTGTAAGAAAAACTTTCCTTTAAAAAGTATGGAATTAGCCAGGCCTGGTGGTGACCCTTTAATCCCAGCACTTAGGAGGTAGAGGCAGGAAGATCTCTGAGTTTGAGACCAGCCTGGTCTACAAAGTGAACCAGGACAGGGCTACACAGAGAAACCCTGTCTCAATAAACCAAAAAAAAAAAAAAAGGAATTATTTCTAATAATATATTTAACCTAATGTATCAGGAACATCATTATTTCAGTTTATTACTGTTCCAATAAGCCAGTTTTTTATATTCTAAAATATTATTAAACATTTCAAAATAATCAAAAGCCTCTGTGAAAAGAATGTCGACTTCTGTCCAGAGAAAACAAGGTAAAAATAATATGTAAATTTAGAAATGCATTTGATTCTTAGCCGGGCGGTGGTGGCGCACGCCTTTAGTCCCAGCACTCGGGAGTCAGAGGCAGGCGGATCTCTATGAGTTCGAGGCCAGCCTGGTCTACAAAACGAGTCCAGGACAGCCAGGGCTGTTACACAGAGAAACCTTGTCTCGAAACCCCCCCCCCAAAAAAAAAATAGAAATGCATTTGATTCTTATTAAAAATCATTAATCCCATTTCTCATACTAAGTCTTCAGAGTCCAATATTTACTTAAAGCACTTTTCAATTGAATCTGGTAAGGCACACCTTTAAATACTTGGCAGCTCCCTTTAGTTAGTGGCTACCTTACTGGGTGGTACTATCTATTTTAAGGCCTTTAAGAATTTAATAATTTAAACATTACAAGATATACCTATTTTGTGAAAATGCCTTTTAAAGTTCTTGTGTTTTCTCCTGATTTTATTTATTTATTTTTTATTTGTTTTTGTGGTCGTGGGTGATAAGTTTATTCTTGTTTGTGCATTCTCTCCCGGCCAAATGATCCGATTCCAGCCAGATTAAAGTATATAAAGGCAGAGTTACTGGTTGCAGCTCTTGCGAAGAGGGAGATAGAGGGGAGGGGGAAGAGAAAGAAAGAGCGCGCACAAGTGGAGAGATGCGGAGAGACGCAGAGAGGGGAAGGGGGAGGGGGGGAGGAGAGGGCGAGAGCGCAAAATGGCCGGATTATATATCAGGGAGAGAGGAAGCCCAGGGTAGAGGGCGGAATGTGCCAGCAAACCAAGTAACAGGTAGGGACTAAGGAATGCTGGGAGAACTTGGTGGCCAACTCAGCTTTGGTATGTTAAGTAATAGCTTTAGCTGCTTGTTCCCAGTCTGGGTCAGAGTCCCAACACTGGGGATTGAATTTAGGGCCTAGGCATGCTTGTCTGCTTTAAAAAAATAAAACAATACAATCATGATAGTACAGGCTATGTCCTAAACTGAAAATAAAAATACAGAAGGGGAACCTGGCATTGTCATTAGTTCTTAGACAAGGAAATACAAATATTTCCACAATACAGATTTTAAAAATACACTGAGCCAGGGCTTGTGGCACATGTCGTTGAGGTCCTGGGACTGCACAGAGAATGGGAGACAAACCGCCAATGTCCAGAAAAACAGTAGCAACCTTGACTAGCATGTTTGGAGGGAATATCAGGGAGCTGACACTGAGACCCAGAGGAGGGAGTTACAAACAGGTGTAACACTCAGATTCTGGGCTGGGCTTGTATCCTTTAACCTGATTGGGCGGGTATGAGGTCATGGTTGAGGTTTTAGTCTCTCTCTCTCTCTCTCTCTCTCTCTCTCTCTCTCTCTCTCTCTTTCTGTTGGGGTAAAATAACAGGAAAACAAGATGTTGACTCAAGTCTAGGGGTGGTCCCCCCCCTTAGGCAACTAGCTATATGCTGATTGGCTGGCCCATGTTTTGTGATTTTCCCAAGAACTATAGTTACATAAGGTCAAAAACAAAATAATGGAATAACTTTGGTTTATCTACTCCCTTCAATGCATAATTCTAGCATTTGGGACAGAGGTAGAGGATCATGGAACTCATAGTGAGACCCTTCAGAAACAATGTTAAAGATTTTATCACAAGCATTGGTCATTCTTTGCATCAGATTGTTCAGTCTTGATTCTTACTGAATCTCTGGCTATGCCTTTAAAGAGAAGTTGCTTCTTGCTAAGACCTTTCATGGCAGTCTTTGTTTGAAATTACCCAAAGAGAAACCACAACTTCTTGGCAATAAACCTTCTTTTAACCTAAAATATTATTAAACATTTCAAAATAATCAAAAACCTCTGTGAAAAGAATGTTGACTCCTGTCCAGAGAAAACATGGTAAAAATAAGTCTTATTTTTCCATAGAAAAATACCAGTTTATATTATAATAGAAAACAATGGGGCTTGCAAGATAGCTCAGTGGGTAAAGTGCTTGCTGCTAAGCCCAATGACCTGAGTTTGATCCCTGGGATCCACATGAGAGAGTTGACCCCTGAAAGTTTTCTTCTGACCTCTACATGTGTGCAGTGGTAGTGTCATGTACAAACACACACACACACACACTGAATTAAATGTAATTTTTTTTTTTGAGACAGGTTTTCTCTATGTATCCATGGCTGTTCTGGACTCACTTTGTAGACCAGGCTGGCCTTGAACTCATAGAACTCCACCTGCCTCTGCCTCCCGAGTGCTGGGATTAAAGGCGTGCACCTGTGTGCCACCATGTCCAGTCCATGGTAACTCTTATAAAAGAAAGCATTTAATTGGGGCTTCCATACAGTTTCAGAGGGTTAGTCCTTTGTCATCATGGCAGGAAGCATGGCAGCATGCAGGTAGACATGATGCTGCAGGAGTAGCTGAGAGTTCTTCATCCAGATCCACAGGCAGCAGGAAGAGAGAGATTCTGAGCTTGGAAGGGCTCCTGAAACCTCAAAGCCACCCTCAGTGACACACTTCATCCAACAAGGCTCTACCTCTTAATCCTTTCAGACAGTGCCACTCCCAGGTGACCAAAAATTCCAGTCTATGAGCCTACTGAGGGCCATTCTTATTCAAATCACCACGCCAACTTAATTCAAATTCCAGGAATAACAAACACTGCTGTTAATCGTCTGCTGGGAACCAAAAGTAACTTGCTAACCAATGACAGTTTCTATGGCTCTCTGATGCCAGCAGGACACACAGAACCAACTCTGAGACCAGGTTCAACCAAATCATCCTGACTGAGGTCACAAGGCACATCCCTGCCTCCTCCCATCCTGTTTGTGACCCTTTTTCTGTCTATAATCTTGGAGCTGTTGCTAATACCCAGACTGTAGATTGTTGTTTTGTTTTTTAGAATGGGGTTGGATCCATTGTCTTCCCAAGCTGGACACAGAGAAAATAACTTCCTTTTTCTGTTTTGCTCTCTCTCTCTCTCTCTCTCTCTCTCTCTCTCTGGTCTGGAAGACACACCTGGTAGAATCTGGTCTGTTCAGATCCCCAGACTTAGGCCCCTGGAAACATAACATTTATTTTACTTTAGAACATTTTATTTTATATGTGTGGGTGTTTTGCCCAGGGCTCACAGACCATCTTGGATGTGGATACTTCAGCATCGTTTGTCTTGAGAGACTGGTAATAGCTTCACGCATTGACTTCCTGGGAGACTGAGAACCATGGCTGGCAAACATTTGCTGGGTTTTTTTGTTTTGTTTTGTTTTGTTTTTGAGACAGGGTTTCTCTGTGTATCCTTGACTGTCCTGGACTCACTTTGTAGACCAAGCTGGCCTTGAACTCACAGAGCCCCTCCTGCCTCTGCCTTCTGAGTGCTGGGATTAAAGGTGAGCGCCACCACGCCCCACAAATATTTGCTGTTTTAAGCTCCAAGTTTGGGGATATTATGCTGTGAGACAATAGATAACTAGCACACAGGATATTTGAGTCAAACCAGATGTCAAAATTCTGAAGGACAGCCTCTTTGCTTTCTTCCACCGCCATGCCATCCAGACTGAGGAAAACCCGGGAACTCCGGGGCCCACGTGAGCCAAGGCCACGGCTGGCTGTGTTAGTAATCGCCGCAAGCACCCAGGAGGCTGCGGGAATGCTGGAGGCACGCATCACCACAGGATCAACTTCGACCAATGTCATCTAGATTACCTTGGGAAAGTTGGTATGAGGCATTACCACTTAAAGAGGAACCAGAGCTTCTGCCCCACTGTCAACTTGGATAAACTGTGGGCACTGGTCAGTGAGCAGACAGGGGTCAATGTTGTGAAAAACAAGGCTGGAGCTGTTCCCATCATGGATGTTGTACGATCGAGCTGCTACAAAGTTCTGGGGAAGGGAAAGCTCCTTAAGCAGCCTGAATTCTTCAGCAGAAGAGTTGAAGAGAAGATTAAGGGGGTTGGAGAGCCTGTGTCTCCGTGGCATGAAAGCCACCCAGGGAGGTTAATTAAATGCTAACGTTTTCAAAAAAAAAAAAATTCTGAAGAACAAACAAACCCATCATTCCTTTTTATAGTTTTCAAGATAAGAGCTAGTGTCCTACAGTGTGTGACTGAGAACATAGCCTCTAGTTATGGCAGAAAAGATCAGAATCTGGACTGGGAAGGTGACTCAGTGCATGTGATGGTTAATATTCTCAGCTTGACAAGATCTACAATCATCCAAGGGACAAGCCTCCCAGTATGCCTGAGAACTGAGAGGGATTGTCTAGATTTGGTTGACTGAGATGGGAAAACACATCTTAACTCTTGACTGCACCAACCCATGACTGCAGCCATAGATGATAAAAAGAAGAGAGACAGAGGGAGAAAGGGAGGGAGAGGGAGAGAAAGAAGGAGAGAGGAAGAGGGGAGAGAGAGAGACAGAGAAAGAGATAGAGGAAGAGGGAGAGGAAGAGGGAGAGAGAAACTGAGTACTAGCATTTATCTCTATTCTTCTTGGCTGTGGATGAGTTGTGACCAGCTGCTTTTCAAGCTCTTCCAGCATGATTCCCCACCACAATGGGCTGCTCTCAAACTGTGAGCCAGAATAAACCTTCCTTTCTTTTTTTTTTTTTTTTTTTTTTTTTTTTGGTTTTTCGAGACAGGGTTTCTCTGTGTATCCTTGGCTGTCTTGGACTCACTTTGTAGACCAGGCTGGCCTCGAACTCACAAAGATCCGCCTGCCTCTGCCTCCCAAGTGCTGGGATTAAAGGCGTGCGCCACCACCGCCCGGCCTAAACCTTCCTTTCTTAAGTTGCTTTTTTTTTTTTTTTTTTTTGAGACAGGGTTTCTCTGTGTATCCTTCCTTGGCTGTTCTGGACTCACTTTGTAGACCAGGCTGGCCTTGAACTCACAGAGATCCACCTGCCTCTGCCTCCTGAGTGCTGGGATTAAAGGCATGCATCACCATGCCTGGCAATTAGACAGCTGTGAACTGCCATGTGGTTGCTGGGATTTGAACGCCAGTCCTTTGGAAGAACAGCCAGTGCTCTTAACCGATGACCCATCTCTCCAGCCCTTAAGTTGCTTTCATTAGGGTATTTTATTATAACTAGGAGACAAGTAAATGGGTAAGGTGTTCTTTATCCAAGCCTGATGATCTTATTTGGTTCACCAGAACCTATGCAAAAAACAAAACAAAGCAAAACAAGAAAACCCAAAATAAAACGGATCTGGAGACCCCAAAGACCACCTAGGAGCCAACTCTAATGTAAATACATGAGGGTTCTTTATTCAAGCTTGGAGCTTGGACTCTCAATACTCACTGACAGCAGTTCGAGTTGAGAGTCCCCAGACCCAAAAGCACAGAGTTTATATAGAGACTCAGACAAAGAAGCAGGTTCTTTACCATATGGTTGGATGACATTTGGGTAGCTAGTCATGTCCATTTCTGATTGGCTCGTTTTTACTGACTAACCAGCTGTGGTCAGCTTGACCATCAGAAAGTTTGTTTAGACTTTTTGGGTGCTTTCTCAGAGTGAGCTGTCTGGTGATGATGAGGGAACACCCCTGGAATACAAGGTGGAGTACATTTTGTTGTTGTTCTGGAACTGGAGGTCAGCTCTGAGTCAAACTTAATACAAAATGGAATCTTTTTTCAAGATGGATTCAGCCAGGCTCCACAAAACAACCCCCCCCCCCAAAAAAAAACTGGGAAGGCAGACACAGGAGACTCCTGTGGGGTTCTCTAGCCAGCCACACTAACCAGTGAGCTGCAGGTTCAATACAAGACTGTCTGAAAACATAAGGTGCAGAACAGTTGAGAAACACACACGTTATCAGCCTCTGGCCTTTAAATGCACACATAGAAATGCATACACAGACTAGTACTTATACACACATGTGCACCCACAGAAAGGAAGGGAGGAAGGGAGAGAGAGAAAAAGAAAAGAAAAGAAAAATGAAAATCCAACTGCTGACTTTCAATTCCTGTCTTGTGAGTTCAGGAAAGGTCAAGTGGCTTCTCTGCTTTTATTTCCCATGCTGATAGCACATGTTAAATATGCAATATATCAGCTGTGCTTATTAGTTTTCTCTTGAATTGGTGAATATAAAAAAGCACATTAAGGAGCTGGAGAGATAGCTCTGCAGTTAAGAGCACTGGTTACTCTTCCAAAGGACCCAGGTTCAAATCACAGCACCGACTTGGCAGTTCACAGCTATCTGTAATTACTGGGTGTGGTGGCGCACACCTTTAATTCCAGCACTGGGGAGGCAGAGGCAGGAGGATCTCTGTGAGTTCAAGGCCAGCCTGGTCTACAAAGTGAGTCCAGGACAGTCAAGGATACACAGAGAAACCCTGTCTCAAAAAACCTAAAAAAAAAAAAAAAAGAAGCACATTAAGAGCCAGGAATTCTTAGTGACTTGGCTGTGTGCACTGGGGCTGTCATCAGTTATTTGCTTGAGGAAGAGGAAGCCTCCAAAGAACTAAGTACTGGGAAGAGGAACTCTTATGTACTGGTGCTGGGAATGTAAGTTAATACAGGTGCTATGGAAAAGAGTACAGAGGTTCCTTAAAAACCCCCAATCCATATTTACTGCATGATCTAGCATCTCACTTCTGAGAAATGTGTGTGTGTGTTAAAATGACACCTGTACTCCCATGTTGACAGCACTATCTACAACGTATGGTATCAAATATTCATTAATTAATGAATGGATAAAGAAAATATGACATGTATGTATGCCTATATATGTGTGTGCATGTGTATCCATATTATGTATAAATATACACATACATATATCATATACACATATATGTACACACACATATATACATGGACAAATATATATATATCATGTGGACACACACATGTACTCTCATACTCTGGAAAGATATTTCACCATTTAAAAAATCATGAAATCTTGTCATTTACAAACTGACAAGATTGAATGGATGTGGAGGACTTGATGATAAGTTAAATCAGTCACAGAGGAACACTGAAGTACCTTATCATTCTCTATTGTGACACTGAAACTCTACTAAACATAATTAAAAATAATAAAAATACCTGAAAAAAAACCTGAAATAGCTGTTTGTATAAGTCAGTTTTTGTTGTTGTTGTTGAGGCTGTGACAAATACTTCGAGAAACTCAAGGTTTGGGTGGCTTCAGTCCATGGTTAGCTGGCTCCATTGCTCCAAGAGCTGCGGTTATGCACAACATCATGTTGGGGAGCTTGTGACAAAGCAGAGATGCTTACTTCATGGAAGTTATGAAGGCAAAGGAGCCATAGGATGGAGCCGGGGCCAGGCAGACTCTTCAAGGGCACTGTGATCCATTTCTTCCAACTCCTTCCCTTCTCACTATTCAAATTTTGAATCTGTCACTGGATGGACACATTAATTAGATTAGTGCCTCCACAATCTATAGTCTGTGGAAGCTCCTGCATGGACACACCAGAAGGTGTGCTGTACAAATCTCCTAGGTGTTTCTCAATCCAATCAAGATTAACCATCTCAGTGTTTTTTGCTCAGGCAACAGTAAACATCATTTTCATTCCGTAGGGACATCAGACTGGAGGAATGGGAGTTTCTCCATCTCATTTGACAACATCCTAAGGACAACTACCCTGTATATGGATGGCTCTGGGCAGAAAGCAGCAGCTATGAGCTAGCAGGATGTGGAGGAGCAGGGCTTCAGTTGTCAGTGGGAATGGTGTGCTCATAACATTCCCCCGGCATTCAATCTCAAAAGCAATGGTTCAGGCTGGGGAGATGTCTCAGTGGGTAAAGTGCTTGTTAAACAAGCATGAGAGACTGAATTTGGGTTCTCAAAACCAATGTAAAAGCTGGGTGTGACATTGTGTGTTTGTAATCCCAGTGCTAGGGTTAGGGGACAGAGATGGGTGGATCCCAGGAGCTCCCAGAATCCAGGAGCTACACAGTCTAGCCATAAGGATGAGATCCAGGTTATCTGAGAGATCCTATCTCAAGGCAAAACACTGGGAAGTGATACAGAGAGCCACCTGAATTCCTGAATATGAACACATCCGAATATGCACAGGCACACACACATACATACACCACACACATACTCCATATATGCAAACACACATATATACCCCACACCCCTACATCCTATGTGCACACACACCCATACACATGCACCTCATACACACACACACACACACACACACACACACACAAAGCAAGAGAAAAATTCCATAGTATTAAGGGCAATAGTAACTTGTGCTCACTCTTTTTGGGTTATAGCAACATGACATGTGATATATCCCCCTTACCCTTTGAAGACAGGCTATCACATCCTAGAATAAATAGAAAAGATGTCAACCACACTAATGCTGAAAATTCAAGTTCTCAGTGTGTGTGCAGATGAATGCCTAGAACCTTGGCTCAGAGGCAGGACAAATGCAGCCACTTCAAGACCAGCTGAACATAGAGAGACCTATTTAAAAAATAAATAAAAGATCTGTGTTTACGGTCTGGTCCATAGCATCCAGAGGCCCAGGATCCATCCCCAGTCTATGGCGGCTAAATGGCCCCAATAAAGAGCCACTTCCACTGTTCTTGGCCAGGAGTAAGGATCCCCTGTCCTAGAATGGCTCTCTCTCTCAATATGAACCAGTGGTTGAAGTTGGTTTTGATGCCTTTGGGATAGTGTACCAGGCTCAAGATTCCCACAGTGGCCACTTTGTGGCCTTCAAAAGTGTGAGAGTTCCTAATGCAGGAGGAATTGGATGGGGCTTTCCCATCAGCCCAGTTTGTGAGGTGGACTTACTGAGGAGGCTGGAGGCCTTTGAACATCCCATTGTTGCTGTAGTTGTATGGCTAATGGTCGTCTGTGATACTTCCTGAACTGATCAAGACATCAAGATTACCCTAGTGTTTGAACATATTGACTAGGGCCTAAGGACATATCTGGACAAAGCACCCCCACTAGGTTTGCCAGTTGACACCATCATGGATCTGATGTGTCAATTTCTAAGCAGTCTAAATTTTTGTTTTGTTTTGTTTTTTGTTTTTCGAGACAGGGTTTCTCTGTGTAGCCCTGTCTGTCCTGGGCTCACTTTATAGACCAGGCTGGCCTCAAACTCACAGAGACCTGCCTGGCTTTGCCTCCTGAGTGCTGGAATTAAAAGCATGCACCACCATGCCCACCTTGGGCCTAAATTTTCTTCATGCAAATTTCAGAGACTTTAGGCTAGAGAACATTCTGGTGACAAGTAATGAAACCATCAAGATGGTTGGCATTGGCCTAGCCAGAATCCACAGCCACCAGATGGGCCTCACACATGTGGCTGTTACACTCTGGCATCGTGCTCCTGGAGGTCTTTCTCCAGTCTACATAAGCAACACCTGAGGACACGTGGAGCGTAGTCTTTGGAACATATCTTTGTAGAAATGGTTTGTCAAATGCCTTTCTCTTGCTGGAGATGGTTCAGTGGTTAAGAGTGCTGCCTGCTCTCACAGAGGACCTGGGTTCAATTCACAGCACCCACATGGCAGCTCCCAACTGTCTGTAACTCCAGTTCCAGGAGGATCAGGCACCCTCACAGATATGCATACAGGCAAAACATCAGTGCACATAAACAAAAAAACAAACCCCCCAAAAAAAAGCCTCTCCTGTGTAAACTCTGAAGTTGACTAGCTGGGCAAGATCTTTGATCTCATTGGATTGCCTCCACAAGATGACTGATCTCCAGAGGGATCTCTGCCCAGGAGCCTTTTACCCCCAGGGGTGTCAGCTGGTGCAGCAGTGGTGCCGAAAATGGAGGAATATGGAGCCTGGAATGCAGCGGCCACTGGAAATGCTGACTTTTAACCCACATAAGTCAATCTCTGCCTTCTGAGCTCTGAGAGGGAGAAGTAGAGTGGCTGCCTTCTGGACACTTGAGTGAAGAGAACCTCACTGAAAGGCAGCCCCACCTACCTCTGAGGCTGTGGAGGTTCTTCAAGCTTTTTTCAGACAATGTTTAAGCCTTAAATGACATTCCCTGCTCCTCCTTATGAGGCTAACCCTTTGGTCCTGCCATTTCTCTACACTAAAGGGTGGGTGTATCTTTGTCTTCTTCCTTCCCTGATTCATATTGGGATCCTTGTTTATACAAGAAAACAAAACAAGACAAAGAAAAATAAATAAATGAATGAATGAATAAATAAATAGAAAAGAAAAATGAGTTTCCCCAAAGTGTGTTGAGCCTGTGTGACACAGCAGGGACACTGGGGCACTGATGTGTAATTTGATTCCTCATCTGGCAAAGGCAAGGTATAAATAGGCTGCTACATGCCAACATGGACTCTGGGAATTGGGTGAAAAATGTGATGTTCATTCTCTGGACACTCACATTTTAGTTGCCAGATGGGAGGCATACAATACACTGGTAAGACTAAAAATTTCACACAGTAGCTAGTGCCGAGAATGAGTAAGACAGACTGAGGATGTAGGAAGCATCTGGTGGTGGATACTTTAGAGAGAACGGCAAGGGAACACTGTTCGAGAAGGGGATGTTTTGCGCTGAGCAGCCAGAAAGAAAAGGAACGGATCCTGTGAGGACTGTGGAAGGAATGTACCAACCAGAAGACCAGCATGTGACCTGAATGGAAGGCAGAAGATATGTCTGGAATGTTTGAGTCACAAAGGGCGTGACAGGAACACAGCAATCAAAGTGAGCAGGCATGGGACACAGGTCACACATACTTGCAGGAGGTGAAACCCACCTAAGAGCACCTGTCCTAAGGGGTGTGTGTGTGTGTGTGTGTGTGTAAAACAGTGGCATGGCTGTCTAGGGGGTCTTGATCTGGTTCATTTTCTCTACCAGTTAAAGAATTAAAAGGTGGGAAAAACTCAAGTGTGACAGGTAGAAGCAGAGAAATTTTTAAAGAAGCAAACAGAAGCAAACTGAATGAGCAGTTGAAGAAAGGCTTTCACTGGGAGTGAGCAAGCACACATGTACAGCAGATTCATAGGAAGAAAGACCTTCTGCAGACCAGAAAGGGTACTAGGGAAGTCTCTCCTTGAGGGCCTGTTCTTTCTGGCCTTGGCCAGCATTCCAGCTTTCTTGGGTCTCAAACAATGATGCCCCAATATCAGCGGGAAGAAGTCATAGAAGATTAGATTTATTATCAACAAGAAGACTGGAATGTTAAGTCTCAAACCCAGAGACAAATGGTTGAAGTATCAAGTGAACATATCAAAGCCTTCAGGTTTTCTCAGTATCCCTCAGTCCCTACATGGTATGGCTGGCATACCTCATCCTCTACCCTGAACTCTCCAGCCTCGGGACTGGGCTGCCTTTCCCCCAGAGGTTCTTTCCTATATAATCCAACCATTTTGGTTAGCTGCCCTTTTTTTACTTTCTGCCATCTGGCTGTTTCACCTGCTTCCCCTCTCTCCCCTCTCCCTTCCCCTCCCTCCTCACCTCACATGGCTCAGATCATGTTCACTTTGGACTGTCCTAGATGTCCCTGCCTCTGGCTATGTTCTCCCCTTTATCTACAATAAACTTTTTCATCCACCATACCTAGGAGTGGTCACGTCCTTTGTTTTATTTCTTTTTTTCATTCAGGGCCAGGTGTTTTTTTTTTTAATTGAAAAAAAATATTTTGTGAATTTCACATCATGCACCGCATTCACTCTCATCTCCCACCTCCCCCCCCTAGACCCACCCTCCACCCTTGCAATCTGTCCCAGAATAAAAAATAACAGCTCATTGTGCAAGCTGCAGTTTATCTCAGTATGTCCCACAATATTGCCCTTTGTCCACACATTCTGCTTGCAAATTTTCATTAAAATGACTCCTTGGTCTGGTACGAGGCCCCTGGTTTCCACTATTCCATCAGTATTGGAACCTCACTGGAACTTCTCTCAGATATGCCGTAACTGTCCTGTGTCGTAGAGATCCTGCAGTCCTGGGTTGTGGAACTGGCTTCTTCTTGCACTTCAGCATTTCATCCATGGGGTAGATATTGGGGTAGGCCAACTCAAAGCCCTGGTTCTGGACTTGCAACTCTCACTTGCATGGCCAGTTCTACTATGGAAAGGTGCAGGGCCTGCTCTCTGGAGTGCTACAGTGTGTGAGGGGCAGGGACAGCTCTCCTGATCTTGTGACCCCTTCTGGGCCAGATCTCCTGTCAGCCAATGGTGGTGAGGGCAAAAGGGTGGTGGAGGGCATCTCTCCCTAGCCAACACCACCACATAGCAGACAGAAAGCAGGTCTGGCTCTCCCACACTCACTCCCTCAGGGCTGGCTTACCCATAACTCCCATATCCAGGGCCAGGCAGAGTTCTTCTAGTTTCTGGTTTGTTTCCTGCCCTGGGAGCCCATCTGGTGCTTTCCTGGTACTGGTCTGGTGGTCATCTCAGGCTACCCCATGACACCAAAGTGGTGTTGGTATCCAGCTTACTTTTTTTTTCCCCCAGGAATGTTAGGCTACTATTCATTCAGATGTTCATAGGTCAGAACACTGAATATAGATATAGCCTCTCTCCTCTCTGCCACCTACTGATGCACATGTGACATAGCAGTCACATCTGCAATGCCTCTAGGGGCAATCAGGCCAGGGGTTTAAGGGTCTTTAAGGGTACCTTCCTCAAATTTAGGGTTGAGCAAAGAAAGAAAGGCATCCATCGCCGGGCATTGGTGGCGCACGCCTTTAATCCCAGCACTTGGGAGGCAGAGGTAGGTGGATCTCTGTGAGTTCGAGGCCAGCCTGGTCTACAAAGTGAGTCTAGGACAGCCAGAGCTGTTATACAGAGAAACCCTGTCTCGAAAAACCAAAAAAAAAAAAAAAAAAAAAGAAAGGCATCCATCTTGGGAGTCTGTCATCTTTACTACTTGGTCATGGTTCCTCTCCCTATCTGGCTGTTTATGAGGGAATCTGTCTAACTTCTAGGCCATTAGTCCTACTGGACATGGGCACCAGAGCTGAGACTCACTCCTAGATTTTCAGCTTAAGCAACTTGGTGTCGTTTGGTTCCAGTTTCTGAAAAGGGAAACTGATGTGACAGAGGTTTGGAAAATTACTTTTAAATTTAATTTATTAAATTTTTGTTAGGCTTTTAGGAAATGATGACAATGCATTTAGTGAAACAACATTATTGTCACTACAAACTACACAGCTTAGTGACATGTGTATCAGAGTATGGAGCCTCTGAGGAGTGTCCTCTGAGGAACGAACACTTTTCAGCTTGCAAAAACAGAAAGTGGATGCATTAAACTAATTTCCCTTTCTGCATCATATAAGGAATTTGTCTTTTGGTGACTAATTTGTTACCACTATGTCCTCAAGGTTCATCTGAGATGTAGTATGTGTTAGAATTCTCTGTTCTTTAAGACCGAGTGATCTTCCATGAGGTATATATCTATCATTTCTTTATGCTTTTGCCTACCAACAGACATTGATAATTATGTAAATCTGTGAACACACATATAGAAGTGTCTATCTGAGTACTTGCTCTGGGACCCTTTTCCTTTTCTTCCGTTTTCCTGTATGTGTGTGCATGCCTGTTTTACATGTTTGTGGGCTTCCACAAAGCTGATGTCAGGCTCATTCTCTATTGTTCTCCCTTAGTCACTAAGGAAGGGTCTCTAAAGCCCAGAGATCACTGTGTAGTTGTTCTTGCTGGCCAGCTTGTTCTGGGGATCCTCTGTGATGTGGTTTGAATGAGAATGAGCCCCATAAACTTATATGTTTGAATTCTTGGTCCTCAGATAGTGGAACTGTTTGAGAAAGATTAGAAGGTGTGGCCTTGTTGGAGGTGGTGTGTCACTGTGGGTGGACCTTCAGGTTTCAAAAGCCCACACCAGGCTGTCTCTCTTTGTTTTTGCTACCTGCAGATCACGGTGTAAAGCTCCAGTGATGTGCCTGTCTGCTTCTTGCCATGATAACCATGGACTAAGCCTTAAAGCTGTAAGCAAGCACCCAATTAAATGCTTCCCTTTATAACAGCAGCTCTAAACCTGTGGAAGACCTCTGGCTCTTCATTCTTTTGAACATATGTCTAGATATGGAGTTGCTGGGTCATGTGATAATGCCATACTTAACTATTTGTTTGTTTGTTTAGTGTAGTCCTGGGTATCAAACTCAAGGCCTGTGTATGCAAGGCAAGTGCCCTGCCACTGAGCTATCCCCAATCTTAGGTTTAAGTTTTTGAATAGTTTCGCCGGGTGGTGGTGGCGCACGCCTTTAATCCCAGCACTCGGGAGGCAGAGGCAGGCGGATCTCTGTGAGTTCGAGGCCAGCCTGGTCTACAAAGCGAGTCCAGGACAGCCAGAGCTACACAGAGAAACCCTGTCTCGAAAAAAACAAAAAAAAAGTTTTTGAATAGTTTCTAGTTCTCTCTCTATGTCTCTCTCTCTCTCCCTATCTCTATTTGTCTATCTTTCTTTGTGTGTGTGTGTGTATGTGAGAGAGAGAGAGACATAGAGAGAGAGAGCTGTAGTAATTGACATTCCCATGAGCAACTTCAAAGGTTCCAATACCTCACATTTACATCAATCGAGTTATTTTCTGGTGTTTTTGGTTTTTTAAAAAAAGATTTTATTTTTCAATCATGTGTATATTTGTGTCTATGTGAGGACATGTGCACATGGGTTCAGGTGTTGTAGGAGGCCAGAGGAACCCGATTCCCTAGAGCTGGAGTAACAGGTGGTTGTAGTCACCTGATGTGGGTTCTGGGAACTGAACTTGGGTCCTGGGAAGAGCAGTGCATGAGTATAACCTCTGATCCATCCCTCCAGGCCCCGTTTCTGCAGATGTTTGTTTGTTTGTTCGTTCCAGGGTCTCTCTGCCTGTCCTGGGACTCTCTTTGTACAACAGACAGCCCTGAAACTCACAGAGATCTGCTTGCCTCTGCCTCCCAAATGCTGGGATAAAGGTGGACACCTTGCAGAGAAGCAGAAGAGAAGCGAAGTGTCTCTTCAGCCACTGAATTAGTTTGTTAATGTGCGGCCGGTCCAGATTAGAACCCTGCTCTGTGCGATGTCACTGGTAGGGATGCCTAGATAGCAGGTGGAACATTGTGTCTTGGTGTTTCTGTGAGGGTTTGTTTCAGAAGAAACCAGAAACTAGAAAACATTTGAATCAGACACTGAGTAAAGAAGACACTCCCTTGCCTGTGTGGACAAACACCACCCAGAAAACCTGCATAGAACAAAACACAGAGGAAAGGAACTTCCTCCTCCTCCTCCTCCTCCTCCTCCTCCTCCTCCTCCTCCTCTTCCTCCTCCTCCTTCTATTTCTTCTTCTTCTTCTTTGATTGGGTCTTTTGTAGCCCATATTAGTCTGGAACTCATTATGAAGCTGAGGATGTTACAGCTTTCTGGTCACTTTTTTAAAAAGTCTTCAGTAGAGGAACATCATAAACGTCGCATCTCTTGATAGGACTGTCACACACGCTGAACCCTGTCCACAGGCTTGTAACTCCAGCAAAGACAAGAAAGCCACTGAGGAGCTGAGGAAATGGGGAGGCTGCTAAATGTGTTGAGGATGTGAAATCTATCCTTAGCACCTACATAAAAAAAAAAAAAAAGCTGGATGCAGAGGCAGTCCCCATTGCCGGTAATCTCAATGACAGAAAGGTAGAGATAAGAGAATGTCCAGGGCTTGCTGACCAGCCAGTCTAGCCAAATTAGCTAGCTCCAAGTGGACCTAGCTAAGGAGCTATTGAGAGCAGCTAGTGGAGACAGTCATTTTTCTTTAGGGGTGTGGTCCCTTGTAAGTTAACTTTGTTCTAATGGATCGTGGGCAGTACTAACTGGACTCAGTGGGTTATTAAAAAAAATAAAAGAGAACATGAAGTATTGGGGTGGGGCATGGTGAGGAATCCAGACTTGGAGGAGGAGGCTAGGGGTAAATTTGGCAAAAATACATTTTATATATGCATAAAATTCTCAAAGAGTGAATAAAAATATGTGTTGCAAGCATAGCACACAGGTTTTTATGCCCACAGATATCCAGAGAAACCAGAAATCTCAATGACAGAAAGGTAGAGACAAATCTTGTGTGTTAAGCACACAAGATTTACATCTTTCCAATGGGAAAGCTGTAAAAAACCTCTTCTTCCATCCAGAAAGCTGGGAACTGGAGGTGATTAACAGCCTGGTGATCTGCGTTATCTATTGGGCCAGGCCATAGCAAGCTCCTACAACCAGGACGGGAGGTGGCTAGTAATCTAAATGACCCTTATAGCCAGAGGCTCCTCAAGCTCCCACAACCAGGACCAGAGATGGCTAATAGTCCAAATGACCTCTACACTAGCTGTACAACTGAGATCAGGCCAGAACCTTCCCTAGTCCCTTAAGCTATACAGGTAGCCTATCTCTAGAGCCCATCTTCTTAGAAGAAATGACATGTACTCTGAGTTGAGTTTCAATGTGATTATGCTTTCTCGTGCACCGAGATTACACCAGGAAACCTCCCCTCTGCAAATTATACTGGGTTTAAATTTGTTGGGAATAAACTGTCTGATGTTGGATTCCCCAAAGTCTTGATCCAGGTTGATGAAGTCAATCTGAACTGAGTTTTCATTCTCATCTCTTCATGGTTTGTTTTTCTGCCTGACACCTGCAGATACCCTATCAAATAGGATATTAAAAAATAAGGTGATCCAGGTATGGTGGCACATGCCTTTAATCCCAGCACTTGGGAGACTGAGACAGGTGGATCTCTGTGAGTTCGAGGCCAGCCTGGTCTACAGAGTGAGTCCAGAACAGCCAGGGCTACACAGAGAAACCCTGTCTCAAAAAACCAAAACAAACAAACAAACAAATAAATAACAATTGAGAAGGCATTCTGTGTTTTTTCTGGCCTCTACAAGCAGGACACACACATATACCTGCACACACACACACAGACACACACACACACACACACACACACACACACACACACACACACACA
>CAJQZJ010032020.1:4439644-4467102 GCA_907164525.1 Lophiomys imhausi
GTTTTTCGAGACAGGGTTTCTCTGTGTATCCTTGGCTGTCCTGGACTCACTTTGTAGACCAGGCTGGCCTTGAACTCACAAAGATCCGCCTGCCTCTGCCTCCCAAGTGCTGGGATTAAAGGCGTGCGCCACCACCGCCCGGCTTAAAAACTTTTTTTAATGTTTGATGATGAAAGTATTTCAGATTTCAGAGGGTTTTTTTGTTTGTTTTATTTTGTTTTGAATACTTGTATAGGCTCTTCTAGAATGTAAGTATCAACACTAAAAGTTTCTGATTTTGGAACATTTGGGATGCAAAAGCCTGGAACTGGCCTGTCAGTCCATGGGAACCAGGTTCAGTAAATTATCTACATGCATATATTACAAGACAGTACATATTAAAAAGAAAGCACAGAGTAATATAAACCCACATGAAAGGATACAATTCTGACACAATGTTATAGTTTAGAAAGTTATACCGAATGCATAATTTTGGTTGTTCAGATATATGTTTATGCCACACAAAGCAAGTCTGAATCCCTGGAAGCTCAAGATCAAGCTTGTTGTATGGCAATATTCTAGCAAGATTCTGGAAGTTCTCTTTCACCAAGGTTATAGAAGCAGTAAGGGTGGCTGAGACAGTATAACTGAAACGTCTTGGAGAGATTCTGGGACCTGCTAAGCTACCTGCAAGCTGTGCAGAGAGCTCCAGGGTTTGAGCTTTCACAGTCTGTCTCCAGTGTGTTGGGGATGGAGCTTTTAAGTGACGCAGGTGTTTTTGAATCATCCTTCTTCCTGTAAGTAACCCTTCATCCACACTCCTTTTAGCAAACTCAATCAAGCCGTAGCTCACCAAGATTCCACTTTGGTTACTTTAGTCTGTCATGGCTTTACTTTCTGAGGTGAGTAGATGTGTGTGTGGTGCATGTCCCTAGGGAAAGTCTCTCATTCCACACAGCTCACCTGGCATCCTCAGATGATAACCAGCAGAGATCCTGTCTCAAATAAGGTGGCAGGGAAGGACTGACACCTGAGATTGTCCTCTGACCTTCATGTTCATGCATGCATACTCATGTGCACATGTTCACCTGGATTCACAAACACAAATGCGCATATGCAAAAACCACACAAATGAAGAAAAACTAATTTAAAGACAGAACAAGACTGAATCTCACTCACGTAAACGAAGTCAGGAGCCATGATATTGCCCATCTGAAAGGCCATGGAGGTGATGCCCACAGCCATGTTCCTGACCAGGGTTGGTTGGGTAGAGGTCTACAGTGAAGAAGTACAGCATGGAGAAGGCAGAGGTGACCCCAAACTTCCCCAGCATCACCAGGCCAATGGACATGAAGTTATAATCTGGAAAAAGGGATCATTTCAGACAGGGTGCTTCTAGAATTGACACTGAACGCAGTTGCTTTATTGTCCTTTTTTGATGCCATATGATGATTCACACATGAAGTACTGTCAGATAAAAGTCTGTCCTCAAATGTCCTAGTCACTAGATGGTAGAAGATAGAAGGTGAGAGTGGCCTTGGACTTTGAGATACTCTTATTTTGGATTATTAATGCACCTATGACCTCTGTCTACATGCCTTTTATTTGTTACAGCAGTTTCAGGGCAAGTTATTAGATATTAATACAGTTAAGCTTAATCTTTAAAGAGAGGGCCAGTCCTTTCCTTTCTGAGTTTTGTTATTAAGAATTACAATTCTAATGAGCTCATTGGTGCATGCTTTTTTTCTTTTTTTCAAAGACAGGGTTTCTCTGTGTATCTCTGACTCTCCTGTACTCAGTTTGTAGACCAGGCTAGCCTTGAACTCACAGAGTTCTGCTTGCCTCTGCCTCCCTAGTGCTGGGATTATAGGTGGGTATCACCATGCCCGGCGGTGCATGCTTTTAAAAAAATATATTTTTCCTTTTGTGTGTGTGTGTGTGTGTGTGGTGTTCACATGCATATGCTGTTAGCATACTTTTACATGTATGTAGTCATGCAAGGATAGAACTACAGATGAACCACTGTTCCTGATCAGCATTATGTGGAATCTGAGATATGAACTTTGGTCTTTTTTTTTTTTCGAGACAGGGTTTCTCTGTGTAACAGCTCTGGCTGTCCTGGACTCACTTTGTAGACCAGGCTGGCCTCAAACTCACAGAGATCCGCCTGCCTCTGCCTCCCAAGTGCTGGGATTAAAGGCGTGCGCCACCACCGTCTGGCCATGAACTTTGGTCTTAATGTGATTTAACCACTGACCCATCCCCCCAGCTCCTGGTGCACGCTAATAATATCAGTTATTAATACTTCACTGATTGTGGCAGGAGAAATACAGATTCAATGGTAGCCTAGGCTATGTAATGAGTTCAAGGTCAGGCTGCATCACTTAGCAAGACCTTGCTTCTACATAAAAATAAAGAGCTGGGGATATAGCTCCTTGGTAGAGTGTGTGGCTAGTGCACTTAGAACTCCAGGGGTTGAAAGGTTAAAGTCAAAAGAAACATTGTTCTTTGCATATTATAATGCATCAATAATATATCAACTTGTAGTTTAACAACAGAAGAAAGTTAGACACATTAGGAAAAGGAAATATGCCCCCTTTGTGTTATTTTTTGGCTTTGGAGTTTTTTTGTTATTATTTGGTCTTACTGCTCTTACTGGCCTTGCTCTCCTAGATCATTTTAGTGTTGTAAATATCCTGCTTTATTGTTACTCAACACATAAACTCTTTCTAGGCCACGGTATGACATTTCCTTGCGTACAACATCCAATGATGAGTTGGCCTTTTAGAAGACCACTGGGAGGGAGTTGTCATAGGATTAAATGAAAACATGTTCCAGTTTTGAAATTCTTTTGTGTATGTGTGTAGACTATACGTGTGCATGCAGGTGGGTGTGCACATGAGTGGAGGCCAGAGAACCTTGGTGCCATTCCTCTTTGAGTACCACCTACTGTTTTTTAAGAGATAGGGTCTCTCATTAGTCTGGATCTCACCAAGGAGTCTAGATTGGTGGACAGGAGCCCCAGGGATTTGCCGTCTCTGCCTTTCCTGAGCTAGAATTACTAGCTTCCAGTGGCACAGCCATCACCTACTCCTTACCTCCTCTCTAGAACCTGTCAACTGCTGGGGACCTGCCATACTCGGGTCATTTTACGTGGGTTCCAGAGGTCACACTCAGGGTCTTGTGCTGGCAAAGTGCAAACACATGTACAAGACTGAGCTATCACCTTGGCCTCCTAGTTCAAACTTTGGAACAAATTGCAAGAAAGTTTGTAAGTTGTGTTTGAGGCCAGGTCTGGACCTTGAGAAATTACCTTTAGTGTGGGTGTTTGACAGGACTCCTGCTTAAACACTCAAAAGTCAGTGTGGTCCCTAACAGAACTGTGGCTGCCAGTTTGTATGTGCCTGGAGCAAAGAGCCTATCCATTCAGTGTGTCCATTCCTGGGAGGATACTGGTACCCCAGGTGTCATCTGCTTATTAGGGACAAAGCATAGTCAGGTTTTACTTAGAAATGTCTTCTTTCTCTCTTTTTTCCTTTCTTCCTTCCTTTCCTTTTTTCCTTTTCTCTTCCTCCTCTCCTTCTTACCTTTACTTTTTTCCCTTCTTCTCTCTCTTTTCTTTTTCCCCTCCCCCCTGCCCCTTTCTTCAGGGCCTCATGTAACCCAGGTTGCCCTCAATCTCGGCATATAGTAAAAGATGACCTTGAATTGCTGGTCCCATACCTCTGTGTGGTTCCCTCTTTCCTTTCTGAAGGTTCTTGGTCATCCCTGGCCTTGGCTTTCTAACATTTGATCAGTTTGGCATTGCAGAGATTGCTGCATGGTCCATGTATGGCTCCCTTCTTCACTGCTGCCCCTGCCCCACAACACAAACATGTTCTTATATCTCTGACTATTCACTGCCTAGCCTTTCAATGGACACTTGGGTCATTAAAAATTAAAAAACCCAAACCACCTGCAGTGGTTTTGTATAGACACTTCTCCCATTCTCAGCCTGCTCTCCGTAGGGCCATGGATCAGTGTTTTCAAATTCCCTTGATATAATCAAGCTGAGATGATCACTTTAGACACTGGTGGAGCCCAGTGAGTCTGCACACTATAGTCCCTGTAGATTTTCTTCAGATGTAATGGGTGGGATATTGCTGGAATCTGCCTCATTCTAAGCAGGCAGCAAGAACACAGTTGCCCAGTCATAGCTGTTTCCCACCCCACTCTACTGGCTGATACTTTTGCAAGTCTTACCCTCAAGGATGAGCTGTTCAGGAAAGAGCTCTTTTGTTTTATATTTTTATAAGGAAAGGAAATATTCTTAAGCCTTCAGCTCCTTAGTGTTGGCCTCTGGTTGCCCTTTGCCTGTGGCAGCCCTGTTCTTGGTACAATGTGTCCATTGCCCCTAGCACTTGCATCGGTCCATGTGCCACAGAAGAACTCTTAAGTAAGAATGAGGCAGCCAGGGCTGGAGAGATGGCTCAGAGGTTAAGAGCATGGCTGCTCTTCCAGAGGTCCTGAGTTCAATTCCCAGAAACCACATGGTGGCTCACAACCATCCATAATGGGATCTGGTGCCCTCTTCTGGCCTATAGGCATACGCGCAGACAGAACACTGTATACATAATAAATAAATAAAATCTTAAAAAAAAAAAAGAATGAGGCAGCCTTTTGCTATAGACCTTCCTTGAATTCCAGGTTCTGAGAAACAGAGGTCCCCGCTGTGATCCTCAGGCAGATACCTCTTAACCTGTGTATGGACTCTGTGATTGCTGCCCCTGTATCTCTTTCTGCCTCTGACAGAATCATAAGTTATAAAGTTGAGTTCAACATTTTTCAGAAGTACGGAAACCTTAGGCCAAAGTGACAACTAGAGCCTGTAATAAAGACTACAAAGATCATTCTTCTGCAGAGGCACAAATAGCCTCTCTTAAGAGAATTCCTGGTCACCAACTTCTTTTTAGATAAACTCATTAGCTTAGCAACCCTTGGAAAGGGGCAAGGGTGTGTGATGCTCTGCTCTCCTATGCCCAGGTGCTTGTGTTGGATAATTTATAATCAACTTGACAGCACTTAGAATTACCCTGGAGTCAACCTCTGGACAAGCTTGTAACAAGTTTTGAGACTGAGTTAAACTGAGGTGGGAAGATACTCCCTAACGTGGCTGGACTGAATAGAAGGAGAAAGTGAGCTGCGCACCAGCAGTCATTGCTCTCCTGACTGTGGACATGATGTGACCAGAGCTTTTGCTGCTCTTGCTGCCATGGTTTCCTGCAGTGATGGACTGTACCCCTAAACTGTAAGCCAGGGTAGACCCTTCCTTCTTGAGTTGGTTTTGTCAGGTATTTTGTGACAGCAACAAGAAAAGTGACTAATACAGATTCTCTTGGCCACAGAGTTGGGTGGAGTATGGCCTGCCCTTCCTTACTGACCCTCAGTCTGGGAGGGAACTTCTGGATAAATGAGCATAGTATTTATCTCTTTAAAGCTGCCTTTTACCAGTCAGTGGTGGCACATGCCTTTAATTTAAGCACTTGGGAGGCAGAGGCAGGCTGATCTCTGTCTGAGTTTGAAGCAAGCCCGGCCTAAGGAGTGAGTTCCAGGACAGCCAGGGCTACACAAAGAAACCTTATCTTAAAAAACAAAAACAAGGGAGCTGGAGAGATGGCTCAGAGATTAAGAGCACTGACTGCTCTTCCAGAGGTCCTGAGTTTAATTCCCAGCAACCACATGGTGGCTCACAACTCTCTATAATCAGATCTGGTGCCCTCTTCTGGCCTGCAGGGAGATATACAGATAGAGATCTCATATATTGAATAAATCTTAAAAAAAAAAAAAAACAAACAAACAAGCCGGGAGTGGTGGCACATGCCTTTAATCCCAGATCAAGGGTTTTTTATTCCAGTTGTCTCTCCCCCAGGACCTCTTATCCCATGATCCTTGCTCCTGACAATTTGTATTTCTTTCTTTCTTTTTATGGCACCAAATTCAGACTCACAGTCTTACCCAAACTTGTTCAACCAACCTGCCTCGTGTGATGATATCTACTCCCTCCTTCTCACTAGAGCCCCCCAGGACAAGTCTTACAAAGCCTTCTCTGCCTGGGATTTTTAGGGTATTTTCAGTGTGGAGAATGTTTTGTGTTACTAAGAATTAGGAACAAATTTGTAGTAGTTGTTTGGTTTTCCATGTTTTTAAAAATAATGACAACAATAATAGTATTAAATCATTTATTATTATTATTATTATTATTATTATTATTATTATTATTACTATTATTGGAGACAGGGTCTCATCTATCTCAGGTTGGCCTCAAATTGAATATGTAGCTGTAGATGACCCTGGAGTCCTGATCCTCCTGCCTCAACCTCCCCAGAGCAAGGGCTACAGTAAGCACCACCACACTGAGTTTTATGAAGAGCTGGGGATGGAACCCAGGGCCTCATGCATGCTAGGCAAGCAGTCTATCAGCCATGCTGGACCTTCAGCCCCAGGAGGAGTATAAGATCCTTAGGGACAATTGTCTTTTCTCTTAGGCATCTAAAATACCATGTATGGGTCAAGCTATGGCTTGGTGCAGAACACTTCTTAACATGCACAAGGTTCTGGGTTTAGTTCCTGTGCTGGCTAGTGATGGGGCATTCTAAATGTTGATTGGGTCATATTAGGGTGATAGAATTATGAGCTAGCTTAGATGGGCTAGGATTGCACAACCCAGGCTTAGGCTTGTTAAAAATCCACCCGGTGTCTATGTGTATTCATTTATAGTGGCGGGTTAAGGATTTACACAGCCAACCAATTAAAGATATTATAAACACTAGTAAATAATTTAATTAGCTTTTTTTCCCCCCAACAGGCTAGTTTTATGTCAATTTGACACAAGCTAGAATCACTGGAGAGGAAGGAGCCTCAACTGAGAAAATGCCTTAATAAGACTGGGCTGTAGACAGGCCTGTAGGGTATTTTCTTAATTAGTGATTGATGTGGGAGTGCCCACCCATTGTGGGCATGGCCACTTCTGGGCAGGTGGTCCTGGATTCTATAAGAAAGCAGGCTGAGGCAACCATGGAGAGCAAGCCATTTTGCAGCACCCCTCCATGGCCTCTGCATCAGCTCCTGCCTCCAGGTTCCTGTCCTGTTTGGAGTTCCTGTCCTGACTTCCTTCAGTGATGAACAGTGTTGTGGAAGTGTATGCCTAATAACTCTTTCCTCCCTAATTTGCTTTTTTGGTCATGGTGTTTCATTATAGCAATAGAAACTCTAATTAAGACAGTTCCTAAGACAAATTAATAAATAACAACAACAACTATAATAATGGGCTGGTAAGATGGTTCAGAGGGTAAAGGTACTTGCTGCCAAGCCCAACAACCTGAGTTCAGTCCCAGGGACTCATGGTAGAAGGAAAAAACTCAACTTCTATAAGTGTCCTCTGACCTTCATATGTGTACTGAATCATGTGAATGCACCCCCCCCCAATATACATACAAAATTAAAGAGTCTATACAGAAAAGGAGGAAGTGAAAAATACAACGGTCATTTTAAAAGTCATAAAATTGTCACATAAATGACTGATGGTTTAGCAGTTAAAGAGACTTGCTACTTAAGATTGCCAATCTTGGCTGTCAATTTGAGTACATTTAGAATCAACTAAAACTCAAGAGCTATAAGGGCTTTTCTTGGTTGGCTTATTTGAGGAGGGAAGGCACACCCTAATCTGGGCCACACCTTCTGGATATTGGAGAAGGAGACTGTTACTATTTTCCCTGCTTTCAGGCGCAAAGAAAGGGATTTCTTTTGGTTGATAAAGGCTACCTTCTACAGAGCCACAGCTGACATCTTACTTAACAAAGGAACCGTGTTCTTAGGAAATGGGACCAGATAAGGCGTGTGCCATATCATGCCATAGAGGCAAGAGAGGCCATGAGGAGCTAGAAAGGAAAACAAATAATATAAGAAGAGGAAAAAGTTATCACTATTGACAACTGACATGCTAATTTACACAGGAGTCTCAAGATAATCAACAGAAAAACTGTCAGAATGAATGAGTCCAGAAAGGTAGAAAGATGTGAGACCAAACAAAAAGCAACGGATGGCCTTTATTTACACTACAAGCTAGCAGCTAAGCAAGAGAAAATGTATAACCAACAATTGTTGCTAAATTTCTTCCCTGGGGAAACATAATCAAAGTCTATCCCTCTACCCAAGGTACCAAAGACAAATCTAGACACAATTCTGCCGCTGTTCTCTCTGGGAACCATCAGTTTACTGGGCTTCCAGAGCATAGATGAAGTGGGGCTTACTTACTGGAGAATGGGTACTCGCCTCCCCACTCAAAAGGACAGAATGGAAAGTCTTTACACATTAGGGATGAGGGCTTTACCATAACCACATAGATAGACTCCTCTTCCCCTAGTCTTCCTGGTCTCTATGGTATAGCCTGTCTCTGAGGTCACATGCAATTAGTTGCATACAACGGGTGGCAGGAAGTAGGTGGATACTCAGGTGACCCTCCCCGGCCCTCTGCGAGCGGGATACAGACAGTTAACAACCCCAGATAGGATGATCTTTTTGTAATCGAGCATAGCTGAACACCCCAAGATGGTGTTCATTTGGTTTGGAATACAATCCTATACAACAATAATGCGACAAAGTAAGGTATCATTTGCCATAGTAATATCTCAGAATCAAATAATTCTCTTAGTAAAAAGTCTTGAGAAAAATTTTAAACTCTATGAAAAGATTGTATAAAAGAAAGCATGAGGGCTGGAGAGATGGCTCAGCGGTTAAGAGCACTGGCTGCTCTTCCAGAGGTCATGAGTTCAATTCCCAGCAACCACATGGTGGCTCACAACCATCCATAATGAAATCTGGTGGCCTCTTCTGGCCTGCAGATATACCTGCAGACAGAACACTGTATACATAATAAATAAATCTTTAAAAAAAAAAGCATCACATCCAAAATATTTAAAAAAAAAAGCATGAATGGGGCCAGCAATACTGACTCAGGTGGAAAAGCACCACTGGAGCTCTGGGCTGCTAGATCTGAGGCATCCACAGCTTCCTAGGTCCTCCAGCTTAGCCTGGGGGCTCTCAGCCACTTGGACCCCAGCTGTGACATGTTTTGGATCCTCTCTGCCTTGAACTAGGCATCCCTGTGGACCTGGAGCTTGGTGCCTGTGCCACAAGGTCAAGCCCTTGAGTAGCAGGGGCTACACTTTCCTTGCTTTCAATGTAATCATGATGACAAGCCTGGACAGAGAACACTGAGAATGGACTGCAGTATTTGGGGGCTTCTAACACTAAGACCCACAGTTTTCTGTAGTTAGCGCACTGGAACAAGTTTTGCCAAGGCTGAAACCGCCATAAAGTTTGCCCAAATGCTTTAAGTTCTGTCCAGCACTGGCCCGTATACCAGCAAGCATTCTTTGACACTTGCTATAGGAAAAGACAGGACAAATATAGTTAACTTTCTATATTTCTCCCATCATGTGTGCCTATAAGCACACATACGTGTGTGTGGGGTGGAGCAAATATAAAACAATTTTTGTTACAGAGCCTAGAGAGAACAGTCCAAAATCAGGACTGGAAACCAAGTGACCCGCAGAATCCCTCTGAGTGACTTGCTTTCTCTACCTTGAGCATGCCTGCAGGATAGAGGACTTGGACTATACCCTACACAAGAGATATCAGTGTTCCTGCAGGAGCAGAAGGGAAAGTAAGACAGCCCAAATGATGGCGGCATTATGGAAGGAGCAGCTAGAGTCTCTCCTTCAAAAGGTGTTTTCCGTCTAGGGCGTGAAGGAAATGGACATTAGAGATCCAAGGTGCACCTTGCAGCAGGCCTCTTCCTCATTGTAGGGAAGTTCTGACTCATGGAGCAGAGTGGAGCTCTGGCTGCTTCTATATAAACAAACTCTGGAAAGGTTTGGTCAGGGTGCTGCTTAGTTTTTCTCAACTAATCAGAAACTAGAGTTACCTGGGAAGAGGACTCTTAACTGAAGAATTGCCTCTATCAGATTGACCTGTAGACATGTGTTCTTTTTGGGGGGGGAGGTGTTCTTCATTGATGACTGATGGGGACAGCTCACGGGGAGAGATGACAGCCTTGGTCAGTCAGTCCTGTGTTGTATAAAAAAAAAAAAAAAAAGCAAGCTGAGCAAGCCATGGAGTAGCAAGCCAGTAAGCAGCATTCCTCCATGGCCTGTAAGCTCCTGACTCCAGGTTCCTCTTTGACATGCCCCACTGATGGGCTGTAAACTGTAATAAACTTCTCCTTCCCTAACTGATTTTGATCAGTGTTTCATTACAGCAACAGAAACTACACTAGACTAGTTATGAAGAAAGAGAAAGGGATTCCCAAAGGTAAAGCCAAATTGTGGTTTCATGCATGTGGGTACATTTGAGTGTGGAGGTCAGAGGTCATCACCTGATGGCTTCCTTAATCACCCTGTACCTTATTTTTTGAGACAGGATCTCTCCATGAACCCATGAACCTGTAGCCTGCAGAAGCAGCTAGACTGACTGGCCAGCAAACCCCAAGTATCATCCTGTCTCTGCCTCCTCAGTGTTGGCTTTTTACATGGCTGCTGGGGATGGAAGTCAGGTCCTTGTGCTTACATAGTAAGCCTCTACTGTTGAGGTCATCTACCAAAGCCCCTGGTTTCTTTATATATACAGTACACCTGACTAGGAATCAAAGTCTTTCTGGAATCTTAGCAATCTCTTGAAGTCTTGTATTTGGTTCTTGGCTTATGGAACCAAAAAATTCACCAGATTTTCAGTGTTTTAGCACTGATTAGCACTGTTATACAAAAAGAGAATGCCAGCCGGGCATGGTGGTGGACTCCTTTAATCCCAGCACTTCAGAGGCAGAGGCAGGCAGATGTCTGTGAGTTTGAGGCCAGCCTGGTCTACGGAGTGATTCCAGGACAGCCAGGACTACACAGAGAATGCCAAGTTTCCATCTTTCACATACTTTATTCAATAAGTAGTAGGTAGCAGGCTAGCAGGATGGCACAGCCACTCAATCTCTGGGACCCATCTGTTGGAAGGAGAGGATAACAGAACTTCCAAACACCATCCTTAGACCTCCACACATGTGCGTTAGTGTTCCTCTGAATAAATAAGTGTAATAATGAAAAACAAACAAACAAAAACAAAAGCAAAACAGAAAGACCTCTAAACATTATGTAGCAAACACACACGCACACACACACACACACACACACGCACGCACGCACGCACGCACGCACACGCACACACGCACGCACGCACGCACACGCACACACACACGCACACATGCACACACGCACACACACACACACACACACGCACACACACACACAGCAGCCATTTTGCCAATGCTGGCAATTGAACAACAAACAGAAATCAATGTAGTCTTTGCCTTCAGGAAATGTACTTTAGTGAGGAAATAAGACCAATCAGTCAAATCTAGAATTACTACACTAAATGCTGTACCAGGGCCAGTGAAATGGCTCAGCAGATAAAGGCCCTTGCTGCCACCCTGATGACATGAGTTTAATCCCCAGGAAAACATGTGGTAGAGACGTCTCATATTACAGTAAGTCATAACTCTGGGCCCAGCTATAATCATTAAAGACCTGTCCCTAGTTACCTAAGTTCACCAGCTTAGCCCCTCTGTTTAAAGTTTCCTCAACCCTTAAAAGTGGGGCACCACCAGTCAGAGAACAAGAATTCAAATCCCAAGCCTTGGAGGATGTTTCAGATTCAAACCATAGCAAGGTTGATGATGTATTGCCTTAGAATTTTCATCAGCTCAAAGCCCATTAGGAAAAGCAATTAAAGACAGAGGTCTAATCTGGGCCCAGTAGCATATGCCCATATACCTGCACTCAGGAGACTGATAGGGATTATCACTTGAGCCCATGATTTTGAGACCAGAAGGATAACATATTGGAGACCCCCTCTTAAAACATAAGTAAGTGTAGCCGGGCAGTGGTGGCGCACGCCTTTAATCCCAGCACTTGGGAGGCAGAGGCAGGCGGATCTTTGTGAGTTCGAGGCCAGCCTGGTCTACAAATTGAGTCCAGGACAGCCAGGGCTACACAGAGAAACCCTGTCTCGAAAAACCAAAAAAAAAAAAAAAAAAACATAAGTAAGTGAAAAAGAGAAACACTCAAAAGTATACCTTTTGTGTTTCTTACTACCTGGGAGAGAACATGGCTCTCTGCCATCTTGTGCAGTATCACTTAAAGAACTGTTAAGTAGAATAATTCTCTTTGTCAAATAACAGCTGTTTAGCAATTCATAAGTACAGAGGGAAAAAAGAAGGTAGCTGCCAAAATTAAGGAGACTATAGTGAGAGGATAAACCCTTAGGTTGACTTTGAGGCCGGGGTATTGTAATACTGACCAGGCAGGCGTTATATCCATGATCCTGTCTCATCATCGTAAATTCTGGAATAGCAGATGTGGACCATCATACTGGGATCCTAGCCTTCATATTTATCTGTGGTCAGATTTTGTTTTTTTAAGATTTCTTTCTTCAACTCTTTTTGTTCCTCATGTCTATGTGTTTGCCAGCTCCTAGTGACCTCAGGCATTCAGAGCCTCATCACTCAATGCTGCTCTCCTGAAGATAGTCTTCCTGAAGTCATGGCTCCAGTGGATACAGGTGTGCATGTTCAGCAGGCTCCTACAGAGGGCGACAGTTTTCAGGAGAAGGGACTTGGGCTATTGCCCCCTCCCCCACAGAGAGAGCTCAAGGCAGTACAGTGTTTGCTTCAGGAGGTCATGAATGACTGGAACCAGACACCAAGAATAAAAACCAGTGCAGGAACTGTTCACTCAGAGCAGGAGAAATGGTGGGCAGGAATGCAGTTCATAATCTGGGGCTCCCGAGGAGGCAGGTGTTGCAGGATATTTGATCATATCGTGCCCCCCAAGATAGTGAACTGGAAAAATCTGATTCTAATTGTGAATCTCAGCCTTTGCTCCTAGAGCTTTCTGTTTACTGTAAACAAGTGCTTGTGGTGTGGCTCAGCCCGAGCACACTCTTCATTTTTCTCCAAGGTGCAGATGTTTTTGAGAAGTATTTCCCAGGCTTCCTCAGACTCAGGCCACTGTAGCACTCTTTCCTTGGAGCGGTCCAACCCAAGAAGGCATCCTAGTATGGGTCCTCCCTCCTTCCCTGCTTTTCCTCCTCAGAGTCCTATTCCCAGGTAAAGTATGTCACTGTACAGAAGCTCCGGGCTTAGGTCCTTTCCAGGGAGACCCAGGCTAAGTGTACCAGGCTGGTGCAATTTATGGTCAACATTAAGTAAATGCCTACTACATAGTACTAGTTAAATCTTAACCCCAAACCACTGCTACATTTAGCCTACAGAAGAGTTGAGTGACAGTGTGGCAAGGGCCCATCAAATTCTAGGAATAAAGATTGTAGGCAGTTGCTAGTTTTTTTAAAAAAAATCATTGTTTATTAAAACCATCTCATTGCCTAAGGCACTTCAGCAGTTTCCACAAAATAGATTGTTTCCTCATTTTAAAGTAGGTGAAGCATGTGCTTTAGGAATACCATGGGAAAGTAATCAGAAGAGAAGACAATCACACCGAACACAAAATACCTGTGGATGGTACGTGACTGCACCCAGCAACTCTGAGGGACTGTGAACACAATTTACATTTCTTTCTTGTAATTTTCCCCATGATTAGACATCAAAAAAGGAACAAGCGTACTGTTATTGCTTTTGGCACTCAGAGGAGAGCTAGTGGCTAAGGCTGGGAAGGCCTTGTATGGTGGCAACTGCACACCAGCCAGGGTAATCCTGGGCTCAGAAACACAGACTGTTCCCAAGTCTTTGCTGAAGGGAGAATAACTTGAGACACAGCAGCAGATGACAAATAGCCCCTATAACAGTGCTGACAGAGGGAAGGGACCCTTTGTAATCTATACATTTCCTTCAAGACACAGAAAAGTGTCTGCTAGCCAAGATTTTGATTTACACAGCAGTGGAAGACAGGCCTTGGCTTCAAGAGTGCATTTCTCACAGGGCTTGGATAAGCCCAGGAATCTGAACAGACGTACACAACGCAGATGGCTGTGGGGACTCAACAGTCACAGTCCACTCACTGCCTGCTTCACGTGCGTGCATCCACCTTAGTTTCCTTTAGGGTTCCCTAGGTCTTGTGTTCTTCTGTTGTGGGCTTAAAAAAAAAAAATCGCAGTTAGGATTTTTGTAACCTGGAAAAGATGAGAAATCAAACTCCCCATGGATTCATTTATTTTCTGAAAATAATTTTTGTTTTCTTCTGGCGCGTCTGATTGAACCGAAGGGCCTGTGCATCCTACGTGAGCACACTGCCACTGAACCACATCTATTCCTTTTCCTGTAAGTTCTTTAGTTAGGGATGGGAGGTAAAAACAGACTTGTAGTTCTATCGGCAACCTTATCAGGTCTTGTAAAATAACAAATTATATCTAAAAGATATTTCTCAGTCTTCCAAGTCCCACTGGTTCAAGAGACTCATTAACTTCTTTGGAAGGCTGAAGTCCACCACTGTAATGGGATGTACAAGCTGTCAGTGGTTAGCCTTGGTGTCCCTGGAGGAATGTGGCTCTTCAGAATGTATGCCCCACGAGCACATTAGACACTAGGTCAAAAGAACAGAAAGCCCCTCAGTCATTGAAAGTGTTTCTGACAACATGTAGGTTTTTAACCTTCCATAGTAGGTGTTAGAAAGCTGTGCTCTTTAGGACTGTTGTATTTTCTTCACCATCTTTTAGCATCCTTGTCTGGGTTTGGGCTTGCCATTGTTTTATTCTATTAAAACAAGGAAAACAAATGTTAGTAACAAACTTTAAAAAGATAACTATCAGTACCAAAACAGGCAAATCAGATCTAGAGAAAACAAAACATGGCAAATTTTGATTTTTTAATTAATTAATTTTTTGGTCTCTGGACTAAGCTAGAGCTGCTGCTTTCATGGGCATGCACAAAGACACCTGTTCACATAGGATCAGCCCATTGCCCTAGCTAGCACTGTGGTTAAAGTTGTCCAGGTATTTGTGAGACAGAGTATGCAGGGAGCACTACTTTAAGGAACAGGCCCTTAAGACATGGCCAGGCCCAGACCCAATGCATCCAGAATGGTACGAGGAAGGTCTCTTACCCTTTGACCCTTAGCATCTGGTCAATGGTGTCAGGGAGGGGGACACCAAAGCTCTCTGGGAAGAACAAGGTGAGGATAGCTGTCAGGATGGTCAGACTTCCCATGAGGATGTAAGGCAGGAAGCGGTCATAGGCACCTGTGGTCGAGCAGAGGACACAGGTTTCAGTGAGACTTGGTCTATTCTGGCCCTTTATTCTCTCAGGACTCTCTATAGGGATTACTGTCCTGTTGGATATAGTACTTTCCAAAGCTTGGGTTGTCAGAGCAAAGGCTGGCATCTATAGAGTCTCAGAAACCAGACCTGGCACAAATGTGCACAGAGGTCCAGCACTGTTCACACTGGGTAAGGAGAGATATAGGGAAATAGGGAAACATTGTAGAAAGAATATCTTGTGTACTGTACGGATGCATAGCCTGTCAATTAAAAAATTGTATCTATGTCTTATAAGAAAGGGTAGAATAGAAGGTAGGACATCCGACAGATAGAAAGCATTCTGGGATAATGCCACAGGCATGGGAGATTCGACCAGGATGATGTGAGGAGGACAGCTGGATGAAAGCTAAACAGAGGTAAGCAGTCATGTAGGAGAATGGAGATTAGTATAAATGGGTTATTTCTACTTATGAGCTAGTCAGAGAATGCACTTAGCCATATGACCAAGGTATCTCTAAATGTATTTTGAGTCTCTGAGTCATTATTCTGTCAACTTGGGGCTAGGAGGAAAAACACTCAATTTATAGAGACACCAAGCTGCAGGGTTCCCAAGGAACACAAGGTACTTGTCCAGGACAGGAACAACTTTCCTCCTCTGCAGGTGTGTCCCAGTCTGATTTGTATTCAGGTTAGACAAGGTCCCACTGCCCATTAGAGCCAGGTAGCATGTGTGCAGAGTACTTGATACTCTCTGGACACCGGCAGGACCTCTCTTGAGCTAGAGATGTGAAGAGGAGGTGCCACGGTCAGGAGGGAGTACTTCTGTAAGCCAGAGAAACTGGCTCTAAAAGGAGACTGGGCACTTCAGCTATGTAAGGGTATATAGTATAAGGTGCTCCTCAACTCAGAGGCTGACGGTAAGTGCCCACTGCTCCTGCTATATAAAATGTCAAAAGGCAGATCTTTACAGGGCACAAAACACCCTGTCGAGTGTGCCATGCAGGCCTGTATACCGCCTCCACGGAGGGTGAGGCAGGAGGAGCAAAGGTTCAAGGGCCACTGGGGCTACAGAGAAAGTTTAAGCCCAGCTCATACAAGTTAGTGAGCTATGTCTTGAAAAGAAAACTGGGAGCTAGGGAGGTGGCTCAGCTGGTCAGAGTACCTGCTGCTAAACCTGGCGACTTGAGTTTGATTCCCAGGATCCACATGGCGGAAGAAAAGAACTGACTCCCCTAAAGTGTCCTCTGCATACACACTGACCAAATAAAGTGCTCTCAGTTACGGCCGCTGTCAGTCCACCAGACCTCTCGAATGGACATGATTCTCTTCATGTTCCTAACTCCAAGATGAAATTCCTCCAGTAAAGTACACTGGCTCCCTAAAGCATTTCTCAGGATAAAGAAACTGCACTTTGTGAGGAGGGTCTGGGGAGACTGAAATAGAACCCCCCACACTTTCTCATCCCCATCTAGCAGGGCAGTCAGTATCTAATGCACCCTGCTAACCACAGGCACTTACTCTCCAGCTCACATTAAGGTTCCTTAGAGCTTCTTTCCCATTCTCCAGGTAAACACAGTAGGGAGCCAGGATGCTGCCAAGCCGGGATGCTGTGGAGCTGACCCCCACACCCATGTTTCTGACCACAGTGGGGTACAGCTCAGCTGTGTACACATAGACCATGGAATAGGCAGAGGTGATTCCAAACTTCCCCATCATCACCAGGGCAGTAGACAAAACATGTAAGTCTGGAGAGACGAAGAAAGATAGCAAAGGCAAGAAGGATCAGTGTAAGGGTTGCTCCTGATGGATTCTCTTCCCTTTTCTCCCTGATATGGGTAGAGAGTAGCTCGGTTTCTATAAATTCCTATTGGAAGAAAACACCATGGCTAAGACTTCTCTGAGATTACTAAAAGGAGACTGGGCGCTTCAGCTTGTAAGGGTATTTAGTATAAGATGTTCCTCAGCTCAGAGGCTGAGACAGTAAGTGCCCAGCCCACCTGCTTTCAGAAGTCATCCTGTGTCACGGATGAGTTGCTTCCCCAGAACCTCACACTGTGGGCACTGTGGAATTAACTAAGGACTTGTATATGAATGGGGAGTTCAGTTCTAACTCAGCTCATGCTTTCAGTATACTCAAGAAGTTCATCGATCTGGGCTTTCGAGGTGGCTCAGTGGATAAGGGCACTTTCAGTCAAGTCTGAGAACTTGAGTTTGATCTGCCGGTTCCACACACTGGAAGGCGAGAGCCTACTCTTCCTACTTCCTATAAGTTGTCCTCTGACCTCTACATGTCTGCTGGGAAACATGTCTCCCTGCTCCTATAATAAGTGTGATAAAATCACTGAAAACATAATCTATAAATCATCTGAACTTAGGGATGATCCTCCAGTCGACTTCACTACTTAATGAGTATAGCTAAGTGTCCCACAGGTCACTGTGAGCTCAGGTGAGAGCCCCTACAGCCATTCCTAGGTTCCTTCTGCCACCTAATGGGCTCTTCCTATGTATCACAGGCCTCAAAGTACCCACCAGAGGTTCCAAATGCCACAGGGCATGAATGATTCTGGCAAGTGGTGGACATATAAGGCTTGTCATCTGCCCAACAAGTTGTCAGAAAGGGCTCCTCCTGCCCACTAGTAAGATACCAAGGTAGTCCTGCCCATAGCCTGAGTCTCTCTTACCTCTCTCCCGTTTCATCACTTCCTTTTTCACCCTGAAGCAAGCTGAGCTCATTCCCATTAGAACATATCAGAGCTCTAATGTAGCTCAGGCTGACAACATCAGACTCCCCAGATAGGCCACGATGACCTTGAACTTCTGATCGTACTGCATCCCCCTCCCAAGTACCGGGATTATAGATGTGACCCACCATGTTTCTCTATCAAATATTCTGAAATGTTCTCCCTGTAATACTTCTGTGCCCTGCTGCAGGCTGACCATATCACTGAGCTATTTGGGACTTTCTCTTGACACTCCTAACTTGAATGGGGACATCTATGTGAACTGCTTGCTTTGGGCAGCTGTTGAAGTCCCAGCTTATGAAGTCCTAGCCTGCAACAGGGCAGAGTAGTAGACTTCTCCCTGTGCCTTACTCTCAAGGTGTTCTGTTACCTCATTTAATTCTACTGAGTGCTTCTTGTTCAGGGTGCTACCCATGACTTCTCTTTAGATGAGCTCCCATTTCCTTTGTTTCTGTTCACAGATGGTAACATCTGCAGAGTTCTTAATTCATTTGTTGCCTTCTAGTAGAAACAGACTCCACAGACCCATTCCTGCTAACGCTTGAAAAACTAAGTAAGACAGTGGGGTGACTTTGTTCCTCTTTATTCTAGAGAGGAAAACAGACATGAACATGTTAACTTGGGCTTAGGGCTTAATTAACCAATAGCCCAATGCTTTCTTCCCACTGAACAAAGCGCCCAGGCCATTAAGAATGCTCTGGTTTTGTGACACCATCCCTTGATATTTAAGTGAACGTTGTATACGTGTGACACAGATTTAATGGTCTAAACAGTATTCACTTCATTAATACCCTGGTTCAAGGAAAGTGAAACACGGAAGACTCAGGTCTGCCAATAAATGTGGTCCGTACCTGAAGGCACCAGCTGTATGAAGAGAAGGACACTGCCACCCAGGAAGAGGGCAGCAGAGATGGAATAGCGCCGGGGCAAGTACTGCAGCAACAGCCAGGCCAATACATAAGCTGGGACTTCAACAGCTGCCGAAAGAAAGCAGTTCACATAGATGTCCCTATGCAAGTTAGGAGTGTCAAGAGAAAGTCCGAAATAGCCCACTGATATGGTCAGCCTGCAACAGGATATAGAAGACAGCTGGAGAAGCAGCATCCATCTCTCCAGACCCACACACCTTGAAAAACACACATCTTAAGAACTTCTGAACTGCTCTTGAGGCAAGGAGTGGGAGGCCAGTAGTAGACTTCTCCCTGTGCCCTACTTCATAGCACAAAAGTTAACTCTCCCTGGGTGAATAATTTACTGATATACAGCTTCAAACATCCCATAATGAAATTTTCTCAGCAAAATGCTTTATATAATTCACATTGACTTAATCACTAGAGGAAAAGTCCCAACCTACATTTCAACATTAAAATGTTACACTGAAGCATTTACACAAACCTACTTCCTGAACCCTTTTTCAAATCTCTATCTCCAAAAAAATATTTACACTGCTATTCCTAACAGTAGCAAAATTACAGTTATGAAGTATCAATGAAAATAATTTTATGGTTGGGGGTCACCACAACATCAGGAACTGTATGAAAGGGTCAAATAATTCAGAGAGTTGAGAATCAGTGGTCTATGAACATCCCAGAGGAGTCACAGCCAAAGTTCATGTTTCCAGAATGCTCTTAGCAGTCTCTGGAACCTAGTGGATAAAGTGTCTTTATTGAGAACCTTCTTTAAACCCCCAAATGGCCCAGCCAGAGAGTGTGGGTCATCCACAGACATTTTAAAGGAATAGCCAGATGGGAGAAGGAGTAGGGTGTTCAGGGTATGTGTGCAAATGATGGGCAATGTGGCATTGGACCCTGTGAGCACAGCAGAGTTGCTGCTAGCCTCTTCCTGGCTATTTACCACAGATAATCTACTGAGGGAGGGGACAAGGCACAGGAACAACCAAGAAAGGACTTGAGCCCAAACAGCCTCCATGATCATTTTCTCCTTTTCTGAGTTTCCATTACATTAAAACAGTTATGTCCCCATGGCTGCCACCCTTGTGTCATGTGATGGAAGAGGTTTGCAGCTTTGGTCTGAGGCATGTCTGCAGACAAGGGTCCTGAGAGTGGGTAAGGCTCAGGCAGGTCTCACGCACCACAGGAGTATGGACATGAGGGTGAGGATCCTGATATTCGGGGTTCGGATCAGATCATAAAGGTGTGACTTAGGCTTCTTGGGATTTTTGTCTTGTAACTGCAGGAAGAAAACAGTTAATCGTATAGGAAGGAGTGAAGTTGTAAATCTGCATCATACAGACACACACCTAGAACCCATCAAATTTCACTATCTATTTCTCAAGAGTTAGGGAGCATTCTAAGGTTCTTCCTTGAAAAGACAGAAGTACAATGACTCAAGGGAGATGTCCAAGGCCCCCTTCAGGCTTAGTCAATTACAAAATTGGAATGAAAGACAATGAGGGATAAGAAAGGTATACAGCCGTTGTACAGGCTGAAGCAGACAGCCACCTTACTGAATCACCTCACCCATCTTCACTGTCACCTCTTAGGGAGGCCTTTGGGAATTCCTATGCTAGGCTGACTCCCTGCTCTTTCATTCAGAGAAAAATAAGACTGTGTATTTTACTGAACTGACATTTAAATGGAATGAATGTTTTGGGTCCTCATACCATAAAGTTACTTGTCTTCCAGAAAAAAAAAATTCTAACTGAAAACAGGAACACTGACCCACTCTTCACTCAGATTAACTTTCTGTGAGATTCGGCAGTGCCAAGGCCATCACTAAACCACATGTCTAAACACACCAATGTTGCTTTCTTAGCTAACTCAGCTTGGAAGCTTGTACTAGCTCAGTAGTTCAGCAAAAGGTCAATTTGAGACTCAAAGACTCCTCTGAAACAGCCTCATTTCAGTGATGCCAACGAGGCTTATGAGTTCACCCAGGCTGATCGCTTACTTAAATGCCACCAAAGCCACCTCACTTATAATGCCCTTAGCCCTGCGTTCTGTGCTTCAGAGCCTTTCTAGTGCATGCTGAGTGACTGCTGCTGCTAGGCCACCACTTAAGGACTCTTGGTGGCTATCAGCATCTTGGCTGCCTATAACTGAGCCCGAACACCTCATGAGTCCATAGCATCTCAGACAGGCTTGGAGCTTACACTGAAATTACTCATGGTGTATAAGAACCTGGATGCAGGATGATGGGTAAAAAAAGGTCAGAGACAGAACACTGCTGAGTACAAATCTACCAGTGTTCTGGTTATCTTCAGATGGCAATCCCTGAGGTATAAAAAACAACATTTTCCCCAAACCACTAACATTAATGGAAACCTCTTTCTCATGAAGGGTATTCATTATTAAAAGTAATGGTTAAGCCAGATGTGATAGCATATGTATTTCAGTTTTTGGGAGGCAGAAGCGATCAGATCATTGTGAGTTTGACACCAAACTGGTCTACAAAGAGACTTCCAGACCTGTCATGGTTAAATGGTAAGAATCTATATAAAAAGAAAGAAAGGAAGGAAGGAAGAAAGAAAGAAAAGACAGAGGAATGGTTAAAAAAATTATGATCACTTGGATAGGAAGTAAAGGAAGCAATGCAAAAGAAAAAATCCATGGGAGGGAATTAGGTATTGGAACCCATTGCTCTAATCCTCTGAGGTTTGTCTATATACATGTTCATGGGTGTATATGTGTATGTACCACATGAGTGTGTATGCATGTGTGTGTGATGGCTAAAGGTTGACCTGATGTGTCATCATCAATTATTTTTCTACCTTATCTTTGAGACAGGGTCTCTCACTGACTGATTAGCTGGTTGACCAGTAGGCCCTTGTAATCCTTCTGTCTCTGATTCTCATGTACTGGGATGTGCCTTCCCCAGGCACACTCTGCCATGCCTGGCTTTTTAGCTGGTTGTTGGGGGATCTGACCTCAGGCCCTTATGCTTGTGTGACAAGTACTTTGAGACTGAATCATATCTCTATTCCTTCGGCTTCTGCATTTTGAATAGTCCTTGCCTTAGGGATGGCCATGGCTTGGGCAGGGCAAGGGCTGAGCTCCTGTGAGCTGGGCTGTATGCTGCTGACCTAAAATGGCCAGTGTGAGCCTCCCCACCAGCTTTCACATGGTATTTACCTCACTTGTATCAAAGATAGTGGAAGGTGCAACAATCCCATTGGTTTTGGCAGCTCTGCGGATGATCACCTCTGCCTCTTTAATTCGTCCTTGAGAGACAAGCCATCGTGGAGACTCGGGAATGAACCTGGAAATACATGTGCGATCTAGTGAAGCCTCCTGTTCACTTGCTCTCCTAGAGGCTGGATATGGCTCAACTCCAGATGGGAAATGAGGTAGGTGTGTGGAATGTCAGGTGTTCATAAGCCAGAAATAGAGATGGCTCAGTACCTACCTGAGGCATGAGCTCTGCTGAACACTGACTGTACTGAGCAAAACCTGAAGCACCCTGTACATCCCAAGAGGATCCCCACTCTGGCTGCACCTCTATCTGCAGTGATGGTGCACCCTTCTGGGTTTTAAGGAGACAGGTACAAGATGGGCTCCTGCTGCCTGCCTTCTGCTGAGAGTTAGGCCCACCAGATCCTGCTATCTTGTACTCTGTCCCTCAGATCCACAGAAACTTCTGCAGCGATCATTTAACATGCATTTCTTCCTCACCCTACCTCTCATCCAGTAAATAAACTTGTCAGTCTCTCTACACAAAACAGAATGGTTACCAAGGCTGGAGACTTGGTATATGGAGTCTTAGTGGATATTTTCCTTAACCTTGTGACCAGGCAGCTCTCTTTCCTCTGTCATAGTCAGGAACCATGATGCATTATTTCTTCTTTTCCACTGTTTTCCAGGATGCTCTCCACTGTGCATGGGATGAGGATCTCACCTTAGTCTTCCTGCCTGCCGGGGTCCATTCTTGGCTTAGAATGGCTTCTGTTCTACCTGCCTAATCCCCTTCTGTTGGCAGCTCAGCTGGGCCTTCTTTCCTCTGCATAGCCACTCAAGCTCTCCCTCTCTTTACCTCCCAACACCCAATGGCCTGGGGCCTCAGCATCAAGCAGGTACAGCTCAGGCTTTGTTGGGATTTGAGAACTTCCCAGAGGTTCGGCTGGACCCTATCTGTTTGCAGCAAATTCAACCTAGAACAGGGTAGAGGAGATGCCCGCTTATATCTTTGGTTTTGTATTGTTTTGGCTGAGTATGAACAGACTTTCTAAACTGATTTATAAATAATATTTACTCCTGTTTTTCTGGGATCTAGAATTGGGACTTGTGGGCTGCTGCTGCCCTCTACTGGATGTGAGACAGAAGCCTTGCAAAGGTTAGGCAGTCCAAGTGGCAGGGCCACACTCACCACCAGAGAACCCCGCACAGCACTCCTGGCAAAGTGAGTGCCAGCAGCAGCATCCTCCAGTCTCTGATGAAGTATGCAAACAGAGGCAACACCATGAAGCCAAATGCATAAAATATGCAAACTCCTAAGGTGGCGAATATAATTCGAATTGACTTGGAAAGAATTTCTGTTTCTGTTCAAAACAAGGGAAGAGTCAAGTTAATCACTAATTATGGTTATTTCCTTATGAATATTCTGTGGTATCATCTTCAACATAGAGACAAGGAGGGAACCAAATTTAACAATGTGTTCTAAGGCTCAGAGGGGTGGCATCTGAACTGCTCTGATTTGCTCCTGGGGTGTTTCTCTCAGGTCCCTAGGCAATAGTGCTCTCATAAAAACACCATAATCACCCTCACACACATGCTAAAGAATGTTTGGCCCCTGTAGGTCCTTACATGAGGAAGAATTCACCAAAGGCAAAGTTACTACTGTAGCCGCACATGCTAATTATTATCTTTTGAGGAAACATGTTCTAGTAAATGTGAAAATCAAATAATAACCCTTTCAACAATATAACCAAAGGAACCCAGTGACCAGATTAGCTAGAGCAAGGCTCTTCAAAACAGAGAGACTGGGAGCTTTCCAGTGGGAACAAGGTAAGTCTTTCTAAGTCAGAGCCTTGAAGGTTGGGCTCTGACCAAAACCTGGACTGGACTTCTCAACTCACTCTCCTTGGCAGACATGGATAGCCACCAATGCTCTGCAGCAGCTCCCTTTCCTGGGGAGCCTGTCCATCATGGCACACCTCCCTTGGTTTTTCCTCTGCTACCTATGCCCTTGCTGTGTAAGCCTTTAAAAGGGGTGCTCCATGGTGAATCCTAGTTAAGGACTGAAGTACGAATACGGCCAAGAGGCCCAAGTCAGAGGTCAGATGAGAACTGGACAGCAGAAGTCAGGAGCTATAGTCAAGCTCAGTTTCCCAACTGGTATGGTAACTCAGGTTTACAGTATTTACTAGGGAATTCTAGTCACTTTCCCCATGAGGGATATTACAATTTGTCTCCAGTAAAGTGAAACACAGGATCAAGTATTCAACTCCAACCTGATGTCCATACCCAGGACAAATGCTGCCACATAGTTGGAGATCTGACCCATGCCAACAAGGACAAAGAGCACAGTAAACATCTCGAAGTTCACAGAGAAGACCTGTAGGAAGCTGAATCCAGTCTGCATGGCCATGGTCAAAAACAGCACATTCTTCCAACCAAACCTGGGGAGGAGGAAAGGAGGGTCACAGAGAAGTAGCTGGGAGAGGCAGCAGCTGCTCGCCTGCCCACTGAGAGGGGCTTTCTCCCAACACAGGGACTGGCACCATGGTAGTCCCACCCTCTGTCTCCATGCTGACATTGAATTCCACACTTTCCAGGATGAATGTGTAGCCTGGACACACAGGCTGCCTGTCCCAGAGGCAGTGCCACAATGATGCTAATGACTGCAGGGGATGGAAAGGCATTTGTTATGCTTAAATCCACATGTTCAGAATAGGTTTTACAGACAGAAAATCGACATGTAAAAACCCTCAAATATATAATTGTGTAACCATTGGACTTTTTAGCATATAGAACATATTCCTTCACAAGTTAAAAATGTAACTCTATTTCCATTTTGAAGAGAGGTTTGAGAAATAAAACATAACATTATAAAACAGACAATCACACATGTATTTTGATAAATGTAAGTTACGTATTGGGAATATTCAGGAGCACACTACATTTACAAAGAAATGGGTCAAAACCTGCAATGTGTTAATAAACATGCGTAGTAATTATGTGCACTGTTTTATTACTGTAGTTAGCTGTAACAACCAAGAAGGACAACCTGAATCTTTCTTTTGAGGTATTAGGAACAGAAAACTAATTTTAGACCTATGTTCTACTATTAATGTATGTCCCAAGCCACAATTCTACCTTTTTGTTTTAAGTTTTCTTTCAGTTTTATTTATTGTGTTGCACATGTGTGGAGATTAGAGGACAACTGGTGGGAGCTCTCCATCAGTCACATGAGTACTGGGGACTGAACTCAGGTCATTACGCTTGGCAGCAAGCATGCTTACCTGTTAGGAAAGCAAAAGGTCACCAGCCAAGAAATCTAACTTTTTTTTTTGAGTTAAACATTTTTAATTATAATTTTATATGTCTAGGAGTTTTGCCTGCACATATGTATGGGCATTATATGGATGCCTGGAGCCTTCAGAGCCCAGAAGAGGGCATCAGATCCCATGGAACTAGAGTTACAGTTGTGAGTATGGTTGTGAGCCTTCATGTGGGTGCTGGGAATCAAACCCAGGTCCTCTGCAAGAGCTGCCAGTGCTCTTTATATCTGAGCTGTCTCTCCAGCCCCTAATCTAACTCTTGATGAGATAAACAAAACAAAAAATAAATCTCATGGCTCACCCAAGGATCTGGAGAAACTTTATCTTTCACAAGTGAAGAGGAAGTTTCAACACATCAGCACAATAGATACACACAAAATTGACATTGGGATAATGTACTTTCATGGGACTACATTTTCATGAAATGCACAAAGTGAAAAGGCCTGTATACAGTCTTCATCCCTAGAATTGGAAATTGTGCATTGAAAATGAAAAATACAGCATAATGAAGAAACGATGAGGAAATGAAGAAAACAGAAAACAATACTTGTAACTCAACACCACCAGAGGAGATGGGTACAGCTCCATGGCAGGCAGAGTGCAATCTTAGCACGCACAAGGAGCTGGATTTAACTTCCAGCACAAATGAAGTGAAAAGGAAGACAACCGGAAAGAGAAGCTCCAACGTACAACATGCATGCAATGGGGACAGGTGATGGGCAGCTGTACAGAGGCAGCAGAAGAGCAAGACTTGCATCACTACCTACAGTCTAGACTGCTGACTTTGCAAGACCAGCATGTTTCTGTTTTCTTTTGGTCTTGGTTCTTTTTGGAGAATACATCCACATGTACTGTCTACATGGTGGACCGTCTCCTCAGTCCATGTGGACTCACACACTAGTCTCTTTGGGAAACACCCTAGATACTCCTGAAAGAATGCTTTCTCAGGCTGCTAGGCATCCATTCTGCCTAATGTGCTGCAGTTGTCCTGAGGAGCATCAAAACAAGCATCAATCCCTTCCCTGGATATAAGCTTTCTATTCTGTTTACATAGCCCTCTTTACAATGAGAATCTCAGTTTGGAGGTTTTCTTGTGTGTGTTCTCCTGTGCACATGTGTGTACATGCACGTGGAGTCCAGAGGTCAATCTCAGTGTCATTATGCGGACGCTGTCCACCTCACGTTAAGACAGGTGTGTCGAGTAGCACGGTTCATTAAAGTGTGGTTAATATTGTCTCACCAGTCAGACAGTAGCTTCTTTTTTTTTTTTAATTTATTTTTTATTTCTTCAAGTTTCATCTCAATCACAATCCTTTCCCTATTACCCCCTCCAGTCCCACCCTCCCACCTTCTTCCCCCTCAACCCCCCATCCTCTTCCCCTTTATTTTTTAAGTTTAAGGTATATCTTCCCCCCCCCAACAGCTCCCCCTTTCAGTCCAACAAATGGTTTTCTCTTATAAAGACAGTAGCTTCTTGAGGGCAGAGGTGACATTATTTTTTTGTAAAACAGAAACATTCCCAGTGCCTAATATAAGAGAGCAAGCATTCTTGAATGCGCATGGTATAAGCCAGCTCAGATCAGTCTCTTGCTTTCCCTCAGACTGGCTTGTTCCTTCCTTTTGTGGTACCCACTTTAAAACAAAAGGACCTTAAACAACAAACAAGTGTGCTTTTTTTGTTTTGTTTTGTTCTTTCCAAGATAAGGTTTCTCTGTGTATACCTGGCTGTCCTAGACTCACTTTGTAGACCAGACTAGCCTTGAACTCACAGAGATCCACCTGCCTCTGCCTCCCAAGCAGTGGGATTAAAGGCGTGCACCACCACAGTGGCAATTGTAGGCAGCTGTGAACTGCCATGTGGGTACTGGGATTTGAACCCAGGTCCTTTGGAAGAACAACCAGTGCTCTTAACTGCTGAGCCATCTCTCCAGCCCCAACAAGTGTGCGTTTTAAAGTGAGTCCAGACACAGAAAGTCAGAGAATAAGTGTGT
>CAJQZJ010032020.1:4472102-4482492 GCA_907164525.1 Lophiomys imhausi
AGATAGATAGATAGATAGATAGATAGATAGATAGATAGATAGATAGAAAGAAAGAATTAGAAGGGCCAGAAAGATGGCTCAGAGGCAAAGTGTTTGCTGTCTAATCTTGATGGATCCTAGTTTAATCCTTGGAACCAATGTAAAAGGTGTCTCCTGACCTGCAAATATATCATTTTGTTGTTTGCATACTTCTTCTTCATATACAAAACGAAAATAAAAACTTAGAAAACAACAAACAGAGCTGGGTGTGGTGGCGCACACCTATAATCCCAGTGCTCAGGAGGCAGAGGCAATTGGATCTCTGTGAGTTCGAGGCCAGCCTGGTCTACAAAGTAAGTCCAGGACAGCCAGGGCTATTACACAGAGAAACTCAGTCTCAAAAAACCAAAAAAGAAAACAACAAACAAAAAAATGTTGAGTATTGATATGAGACTGATCCATAGACATACAGATGCAATCATATAACCTGAGCATATGTGACAGAGTAGTGCCGCTTTGTTCCCCAGACAGGATGACATTCTGTATCAACTGGACTTCCCTCTATGGGCCTCCCAACAGGCAAGGAGGATGCTGCAGCGCCCTCTACTGCAGTGGTTCCCAACCTTCCTAATGCTATAACCCTTTAACACAATTTCTCATGTTGAGATGACCCCTAACCATAAAATTATTATTTTTTTTTTTGGTTTTTCGAGACAGGGTTTCTCTGTTTAACAGCTCTGGCTGTCCTGGACTCGCTTTGTAGACCAGGCTGGCCTCGAACTCGCAAAGATCCGCCTGCCTCTGCCTCCCAAGTGCTGGGATTAAAGGCGTGCGCCACCACCGCCCGGCCATAAAATTATTTTTGTTGCTACTTCATAAGTAGTATTTTGCTACTGTTAAGAATCGTAATGTGGGCTGGAGAGATGGCTCAGAGGTTAAGAGCACTGTCTCTTCTTCCAAAGGACCCAGGTTCAAATCCCAGCACCACATGGCAGTTCACAGCTGCCTGTAATGGCCGGGCGGGGCATGGTGGCACACACCTTTAATCCCAGCACTCACTCAGGAGGCAGAGGCAGGTGGATCTCTGAGTTCAAGGCCAACCTGGTCTACAAAGTGAGTCCAGGACAGCCAAGGATACACAGAGAGACTCTGTCTTGAAAAAAAAAAAAAAGAATCGTAATGTAAGCCAGGTGTGGTTTCACACACCTTTAATCCCAGCCCTTGGAGGCAGAGGCAGGTGGATCTCTGCTTTGAGTTTGAGGCCAGTCTGCCTACAAAGTGAGCCTAGGACAGCCAGGGCTACACAGAGAAATCTTGTCTCAAAAAACCAAAAAAAAAAAAAAAAAGAATTGTAATATAGCCAGGTGGTGGTGGTGCATGTTTTTAATCCCAGCACTTGGGAGACAGAGGCAGATGGATCTCTGTGAATTTGAGGCTAGCCTGGTCAGGCTACACAAAGAAACTCTGCCTCAAAAACCCAAAAATAGAAAAGAAAAGAAAAAAAGAGTCATAATGTAAATATCTGATATGCCGGATATCTATATGGGACCCCTGTGAAAGGGGGTGCAACCTACAAGTGGACAATCCTGCTCTACTGGGTCTAGGAGTATCCTATCAGTGACACCATTGCCAAGGATCTCCTAAAGTCCTCTCTTCTAACATCAGGTGTCTGTGAGAGATCCTGAAGGTCCACATAAAAGGACATAGCACAATGGAACTTTCTGAAAACTTCACAGAAGCTACTGACCTTGACAAAATATCAATAAAGGCAAAGACCCTCATATACTATCTCTAATTTTGTGAGTTGTTGCCTTTGGTTGCTGAGGCAGGGTCTCCCTAAGTAGGCTAAGATGGCGTTGAACTCTCAATCCTCTGGTCCCAGCCATCTGAATACTGGGATTAGAGGTGTGCACCACCACCCACTGCTTTAGTTTCATGATTTTTTGTTTTTGTTTTTAATTCTCTGAGCCATTAGTGGACCTTAGATAGAAGCTTTAAAACTGTACAAATACCATGCTTGTAACAAATAACATTTATTTTCTTGGTCTTATAGTAAGTGCCATAACCACTGGTCACTTAGCTAAGGACACCAGAGCTCTGCTCCTCACAGCACTGTTGACTAGTGGGATCTCAGTCTTCTCTCACTTTGTTCAGAGAGAAAGCTGGTCTTCTTGGGAATACAGAGGTGGCCACCATGGTGGTGCCTAGTATTCTACAATACAGTGCATCTACACGTGTAGTGTCAACCTCTCTTTGTCAGGAACAGGAGAGTGCTATATTCACCCAGGGAAAGTGATCCAGACAGACCAGTGCAGAAGTGAATCATAGCAAAGAAACTGGTCATTGGATCATAGGTACACACGGCTAGGCTAGCTCAGGTTTCTATGCTCAGTTAGGATTAGGAAATGATGTGGGAGGTTGTAGATCCATTTAACTTGTAATGGAAAGTCTATGCTAGACAGAGCTGCTTGCTTCTGAAATGAACGGCTCTGGGTTAAGAGTACACTATCAATTGAAGTCAAGTCTAGGTACATACTCTTTGATCAGTACTGGACACCTTACCTGTCTGAGAGCTGTCCCGAAATGAAGGAACCCATCAGCACACCAATGTAAAAGAAGGAGGTGGTGAGTGGGGCTTTCCAATCATCCTTACACACCAGGTCCCACTGTAGGAGGAGCAAACGGATGCATTACTCACTCCTTTTCTGAAATTTAAGGCTTCTTGGAAAATGAATCAGCATCCCCTGCATCCCCAATGTTCAGACTCTATGAGCTCACTAATCTAGGCAATGGCTCACTGCTCAGCAATGCAGAGGAAGCAGGTGGGCCCCTCTCTCTCCATCTTGTTTTTCATAGCGTGGGCTCCTGTGTCTTGCTTCAATTTGAAAAGGGGAGAGGGCCAAGCAGCAGCACTCTACCCAGACACTGACCTCTAGTTAGCAAGGCCTGTTGTGCTTACGTCTAAGAATCCAGACAGAGCTGAGGGCTGTGGAAGAGGCAAGGTATTCCTTGCTCAGTGCACTTCAGGCCACTGGAGCTGAGGGAGTCTAAGAGGCAAAGCATCCAGCAAAAGATTGAGGCCAAAGGGCCAAGCTGTTGTCTCTAGACTTGTTCCTTCAGCTAGGCTTGGGCTCCCACTAAGGGCAATGGCCCATCGGTCACTGTGAAATCTGAGCTGGAATGTCTGATGCCATACACCAACACGAGTAAGCCCTGTATGCCTTGGAACCATGGACTGGGAGTCTGGAATCTGGGTTTAACTGATAATCAAGTGTTAACTGGTTTTCCAACCTTACATAAGGCCCCACCTATCATTCTGAACAGTGCCTTAATTTTCTTGTCTAGAAAACAGAGATTGGGAAAGGAAACAGGTTTCTCTGCTTGTGTGATTCCATCTACAGTTATTAAAACAAGGAAATGAGGTGTGCAGGGAGGAGTAGGGTATATGGGAAACAGTGACACTTAGACAGTTAGCTGCCTCAGCCCATATGGAGCTGAAGTCTGGAAGACAGTCCAAGCAGTGGTTCCCAGAAAGATATTGCTCGGTCACAGTGTGTACAGTAGTAACCTTTGAAGACCTCACATGTACAGCTGCCCTCATGGGAATCTAGACCTACCTCTCCTGGACCCTGACTGTTGCCTGCCTTCCACAGAGCCTGCTGTCTCCCCAGTAATCAACAGAGACAGGGGTGTGCTGCTCTCACAAAGACTCTCTTCCAGGCCAGTGGCAGAATAACAAACAATTGGGCCTCTCTGCTGTCCTGGGCTCATGCAGACACCCACACCTAAGTGTGGAGGACACCCTATTGGCCGGAGATAACTTCCACTGCTGCCTCAGGCATACTACTAGCTCTCCAATTTGGAGTAACATGTACTTGGATGGGCTAACTGGGGTGGTGATCCCCAAATCAGGGAATGAATAATTGGGTCTATCTGATCTACAAGTCAAAGAGGAAGCAGAGACCAGCAGGAGTCAAGCATCCTGAGCACCAGGACCCAGATGCTCTCGTTCCTCCAGGCCTCAATAGCCTTGATGGTGTGTGCATCCAGAAACCTGGTAGCTGGACAGATGTTCCCATAACTGTCACCATCCACCATGGCTGCTAAAGCCAAGACTGCTTGGAGTGGCTGGGGTCATAAAGCTGAAGGACTCAATGATGGCAGACAGCTTCTGAGCCTCAGTGAAGCTGTGTGTGATAGACTAGGTTATGGATACAGTTATTCTTTTTTTTTTTTTAAATGTTTTAATGATTTATTTATTTAGTATACAATGTTCTGTCTGCAGGTTTGCTTCCAGGCCAGAGGAGGGCACCAGATTCATTATGGATGGTTGGGAGCCACCATGTGGTTGCTGGGAATTGAACTCAGGACCTCTGGAAGAACAGTCGGTGCTCTTAACCACTGAGCCATCTCTCCAGCCCTACAGTTATTCTTTTTTTTTTTTTTTTTTTGGTTTTTCGAGACAGGGTTTCTCTGTGTAGCCCTGGCTGTCCTGGACTCACTTTGTAGACCAGGCTGGCCTCGAACTCGCAAAGATCCGCCTGCCTCTGCCTCCCAAGTGCTGGGATTAAAGGCGTGCGCCACCACCGCCCGGCTCAGTTATTCTTAAATATATAAAATATATAAAAGTACTACTTGTGCTATAACAAAGATGGAATGGAGAATAAGTGGTTGGGAGCTGTTTATCAACATGTTCCTGTGATAGTTGGGGACTGATACATCCAAGCTAGATTAGAAATTCACTCAGAGGGCTGGGATGTAGCTTAGTTAGTAGAGTGATTGCCTAGCACACATGAAGCTCTGGGTTCAATTCCCAGTAATCCACAAATCAGCTATAGTGGTTCATGTGTGTAATCCCAGCTCCTGGAAAGAACCAGCAAGTCAGTGTTCAAGGTCATCCTTAGCTCAAGTTAATATCAAGGTTAACCTGGGAATAACAGACCATGCCTTAATAAGGAGGTGGAGGAGAGAGAAGAAAAGGAAAAGGAAATGGACACAGGGGTCTACAGTCGAGTTCTAGAGTTGTGGACTTCAGAAAGCTTCCCAAACACATTTGCATGGCTGGATAGTACATGAAGGCAGAACAAACTGCTCCATAGGCATGGCAGCATCTTTCAGGCTTTCAGCCCACCCTGCTTGATTTATCCTGGCCTTAGTCTGGGTAAGAGGCTAACTCAGTGAAGTCACTCTACTGTCACCCATTGATGGGGTGGTGTTAAGCATTCTAAATGTTAATTAATTGGTCCTGTTTTCTGACTGTTACTTACATTGTCTCTGATTGGTTAAATAAATGCTGAGGCCTGGAGATTGCATAAAGTCGGAGGTAGGCAGGACTAAGGTATGCAGGGTGGGCGAGAGAGAGAGAGAGAGAGAGAGAGAGAGAGAGAGCATCTTGGGAGGAGAAGCCAAGAGCAGGAAGAAGGAGGAACACATGCCATGGGGTAGATTAAAGATCATTCCATGTGGCCTGGAACATTGGAATATCTTGGAGAATAACAGTCCAAAGGGATGTATGTATATATGGGGTCATATTTGGGTAATAGAATTATGAGCTAGCTTAGCTGGGCTAGGATTGCACAATTCAAGCTAAGGCTTGATAAAATCCATCCAGTGTCTGTTGTGTTTTTTTTTTTTACCACCATTTACAATGGTGGGTTAAGGATTAACACCGCCAACCAAATAATGATAATTTAAATACTGGCAAGTAATTTAATTAGCCTTTTTCTACAAATGGTGCCTAACCAAACCCATGCTTACAGCCTGAAAAGGCCCTGTTGAAAATAGTTTCCTAGCTAAAGAGCAGGGAGCCGAACCCAAATACATTTCAAAGGAGCGGCTCTCTTAACAAAAGCTACTGCCTTGCACAAAGGTGGAGAGCTAAGGCTGTCCTTAAAAACAGCCAGTCTTCTAAACAGAGCTTGAGAGTGGAATTAACTGCCTAAATTAAAAATAGAGGAATTCATAATGTCTCAATACATTTGGATTCTAATTGAGTATGCTTCTCTTAGCATGCAGATGATTTTTACACTGACAATTGTGGTTCTATGTATATTTTTTGAGAAAAGTTCTGACTAGGATAGGCTTAAAGGACAGAGCTTACAATACAGATGGAATGCCAAATTGCTGACAATGATAATGGGGGAAGGAGGGAGGCCCTTCCTGACAGATAAGAAATTGATGGCAGCTGTAGCTCACAGCTCCCTGGCTACTATGTACTTATCAAGAGTATCTGGGAAAGGTCCACCAAGGATATACAATCAAAGCTAGATTCTAGGGAATAATGATCAGAGCTTTAATTACACCATGTGATGGCACAGTTAGACCAAGGCTTTTGGAATGTTCTTGTTTCTTTGCTTGATTTTTGTTTAGATGTCTTTGATTTCCCTATATCGACGGGAGGTAAAAAGGATATTTTTGTTGTTTAGCAGTGCTAAAATATGAGAGATTTTTGAAGAGGTAAAGAGAGAGGGGTCACAAGCCAGTCTCCTTAGATGTGGGGCTCCCACAGGAGGACTTGTTTCAAGAGACATTTTTGCCCCTAAGAGAGATATGTTAATTGCTGGGCGGGCATGGTGGTGCACACTTTTGATCCCAGCTCTTGGAAGACAAAGACAGATGGATCCCTGACCTTCACCAAGGTCAGCTTGTTCTACAAAGTAAATCCAGGACAAGGATACACAGAGAAATCCTGTTTGGAAAGAAAAAATAGAGACAGAGAGAGATGTTACTTGTGAGAAATTACATATTTTCCGAGCAAAGGGACTAAACACCAAAGAAGACAAGCCCAGATGGTCCAGACTCACAGATTGTTCCAGCCAGGACTTCAATAAAGCCTTGAACTTTTCCATCCAAAGCTCAAATTCGGACTACAAACTCCTCAAGGGATTCAAATTGTTGCACACATAGAGACTGGACAACAAATGTTACAATTAACTTGCTTAACCATTTTTTTCCCATTTTATTTGGGCCCCTAAACAGGTTTTCTACATCCCAATTCAGCAGGAAGCAATATTAAGAGAGTGACGTCCCATTCCCAAAAGGTGGGGTGGGTGATTTTTTTGGTCATTTGATGGGTTATAGATGTTTGTTGTCAATTAGGGGGGTTGGTTACAAATTATTAAATGTTCTTGCTAAGCAAGGTATAGGAGGTTAGACTCAGGGATTTCTCTTTCTTTTCTCTATCCTTCTTTCTCTCTTATATAGGGAGAAAAGACTTGAAAAGAAAAAGAGGGGGAATATGGGTATATAATATGGAAAGGATAAGATATAAGGGTAGATTATTGAATCTGCTCTGAAACTTAAAACTATTGTTATTCTCAAGGTTATCTTTTGATACATTGGTATAGAATTTTGTTTTTTTTGTTTTGTTTTTTTTTAGGTTTTTGGAGACAGGGTTTCTCTGTGTTTCCTTGACTGTTCTGGACTCACTCTGTAGACCAGGCTAGCCTTGAACTTACAGAGATTCACCTGCCTCTGCCTCCTGAGTGCTGGGATTAAAGGCGTTGTGCCACCATGTCCAGCCAGAATTTTGTATACTGATAAAAATAAGATTAATTTTGATTCATTGGTATAGAATTTTATATTTTGACATATTATGTATATTTCAACTCTTTTTTTTTTTCAAAGAGATGCATGTTTTTTTAACATTTATTTATTTATTTATTATGTATATAGTATTTGCTCTACATATATGCCCGGGCACCAGATCTCAATGTAGATGGTTGTGAGCCACCATGCAGTTGCTGGGAATTGAACTCAGGACCTTCGGAAGAACAGCCAGTGCTCTTAACCTCTGAGCCATCTCTCCAGCCCTATTTCAACTCTTATATAAGGTATTGCACCTATACAACTCATTTAAAAGTACAGATTTATTTCCAATCCTTTTATGGGTTGCTATTGCCATCTATTTAGGAGTCTGGGTAATACACATTGATGGCTGGTGAGTCATGCTCCTAGTCATGTCAAATACTAGTCTTAATTTATCACAAAATAGGCTTACTAGGTTAAACAGATAATAAATGGATAAAAATATACAAATTGCTTTTTCAAAGATAGATAGATGATAGATAGATTTATAAATAAAATAGTAGATGTCTTCAAAACCTTGGGGGAAACATAAAATGGCATTTAAAGAAGTTTTTATTATTTTAAGAATTGTATGACTTGAGCTGGGCGGTGGTGGCGCACGCCTTTAATCCCAGCACTTGGGAGGCAGAGGCAGGTGGATCTGTGAGTTCGAGGCCAGCCTGGTCTACAAAGTGAGTCCAGGACAGCTAGAGCTGTTACACAGAGGAACCCTGTCTCGAAAAACCAAAAAAAAAAAATTGTTTGACTTAAGACAGTCAGTTCCTGACAGCTCCCATTTGACTTGGAAGAAGACAATGAGCATCAAAAAAGAAATCTCCCATCAGGAGGTAATTCCTACTGGGCAAAAATGCCCCTGCTCTTTCAACAGACTATATACAGTCCAAAGATGGATCAGAGCTTAAATGCAGTTAAGTTGATGTCCTGATTCTTTTTTTTTTTAATATTTTATTTATTTATTATGTATACAGTATTCTGTCTGCATGTATGCCTGCAGTCCAGAAGAGGGCACCAGATCCGATTATAGATGGTTGTGACCCACCATGTGGTTGCTGGGAATTGAACTCAGGACCTTTGGAAGAGCAGACAGTGCTCTTAACCGCTGAGCCACCTCTCCAGCCCGATGTCCTGATTCTACAGAGACAGAATGGGAAAATCCTTATTTTCTGCTGCACAATTATGTCTGTGAGATATACTTAGTCAGAAGGCTAAAGATGATGCTCCAACGGTGTCGAGAGATATTTGGGACTGTCTAGGCATCAAACTGTCATATTTCTTTTTGGAAGCTGACCTCCTATGCTTCCTACTCACTCAAATAATAACTTTATACCTTCTTATGTCTTTGATGGGATTGAAGGCATAATAGTTATAAAAATTTCAATTGAATTTGAGTTGTTTAGGATTTAAAAGGATATTTTCAAATCTAAATAAAATCTTTAGGTTTATAAAAATAGGATATGATAGAAATTATTTAGGTTCAGAACTTTAGACACACCAAGATAAGTAGATGATTTTTTTCTTCAAGATTGCCTGATATAAATAGGCTAAACATTATGTATGTAACTTTTATTATATGAGTTAAAAAATTTAGCCTTTTTATTAGACAAAAGGAGGGAATTGATGGGGTGGTGTTAAGCATTCTAAATGTTAATTATTGGTCCTGTTTGCTGTCTGTTACTTACATTGTCTCTGATTGGTTAAATAAATGCAGAGGCCTGGAGATTGGGCAAAGACAGAGGTAGGCAGGACTAAGGTGTGTGGGTTTCTGAGAGAGAGAGAGAGAGAGAGAGAGAGAGAGAGAGAGAGACAGAGAGAGAGAGAGAGAAAGAGAGAGAGAATCTTAGGAGGAGAAGCCAAGAGCAGGAAGGAAGAGGAACACACACCATGGGGTAGATTAAAGAAGATCATTCCACATGGCCTGGAACATCGGCATAGTGTAGAGAACAGCAGTCCAAAAGGATGTATGTATATATGGGGTCATATTTAGGTAACAGAATTATGAGCTAGCTTAGATGGGCTAGGATTGCACAATACAGCCCAAGGCTTGTTAAGATCCATGTGGTGTCTGTATGCTCATTTATAATGGCGGGATAAGGATTAACAGCTGCTGAACCAATTAAATATAACCTAAATACTAGTAAATAATTTAATTAGCCATTTTTTTCTACAACCCACCACTGAAAGTCCATGACAACTCAAAGTATTTGTCTCCTGGTGGCCACATGGAGCCGGTGAGTAGAGTCAGGAAAGTCAAGAGTTCTTAGAGTACAGCGTGAGTTCCACCTATTATTCATTTACCTGTCAACCTTTATACCTAATGCGGCAGGCATTTGGAGTTGGCCTGAATTCTTGTTGGAACAGTGGGATGATAGGCCCACAGTGACAAGGCTAAGTACTCCTGCTTGATGAGCTTACCCATGAACCTAGTATTCCTATAGTTATCTGGCTACTCAGCTATAACTAATACACCACAAAACCAGACCATCAATGCTTCTACATGGTGTGTGGATGGGCATACTTGCCATGAGCCAAGCTTCATAGCTGGGGAACTGTAAGAGGGGACCCAAACTTGGAGAACGTAGAACAGCTGTAATTAGGGGTCCACACTCCTAGTCAGAAATGTGCATCTCTAGTAGTAATGGGTTCCAGGGTATATTAATACAGCTGCCAAGGATTTTCAAACTGTTCACTTACATTTTTTTTTTGGTCTCATTTATGTCTCAATTGAACTGTTAAACGTTTTTTTTCCTCAGAGGTTCTACAACCTCTTTTGGCCTCCACAGGGACTGCATGCATGTGGTACTTTAAACACATGCATGCTAAACAC